>LPNX010101607.1:22664-91157 GCA_001517045.1 Pseudotsuga menziesii | reverse complement strand
GGGAGAGGAGGAGGGGGGATTAGTAAGAATTGGGGGGAAGAGGCATGGGGGGTGTAATTGGTAGGGGGTGACCTATGGATGTGTAATGTGGGTGTCTATGATAGATAGAGAGGGTTGGGGAATAGATCAAAGGGTGGGGGTTAAGTGTAGTTGGATGAGTTGGGGAGCAAGAAAGAGTGGAGAGAGAGGTTTTAGGTGTTAGGAGTGAGAGAGAGGTGTTAGGGGTATGTGTGTGTGAGAGAGAGAGGAAGAAAGAGATATAGAGAGGAAGGGAGGTTTAGGGATTTCGGTGGGTGGGGGGGGTTCTAAGTGATTAGAGATAGAACAATATGGGGTGTTTAAGGTTTAGAGGTAGAGAGAAAGGGTTATGGGTTTAGGGGTAGGGGGGAAGGGACATACAGGTGTTATTGGTAAGGGGGGACATTGGCGTGTGAGAGAAAGTGAGAAAGAATGGGGGAAATGGGGTGTTAGGGAGAGAGGGGGGGGGGTTAAAGGTTGGGACAGGAAGACGGGGACTTAGAGGTAGGTAGAAAAGGAGGGGGGTTAGTAAGAGTCAAGGGGAAGAAGGGAGCAAGGGGGGAGAATAAAATAATTTTAGTATTGGTATAACTTACAAAACAAAACTCATTGTAGTAGTTAAAAATGCGCACGGGTTGTGATTCATCAAAACATGCTCTCATTGTTATTAATGCGCATGCGTTATTGTTCATTATAACGAGCACATGTTTTGTTTAAATTCAAAAAATGTATTCCCTCCAAATGATAAGGCCGAGCCTCCACCCATGCTTGCATGGCATTCTTATTCCTATGTGTCTCCTTTGGACTTTGCTTTAGATTCAACATGACTATGCCTTGGAGTATGATAAGCCATGGCTAATTCAGCATTATATCAAAATTTTCAATATGATCGTGTTTAGCCATTGGTTACAGTATGCTGTACACCTCCATTTTTTATGAAATTTTAGAAACATATATGTTTTTTTTTGCATATTCCAAATATGTAAATTTTAACAAGAATACATAAATTGTTTTTTCTTATTTATCTTCTGTCATCACTCTTCAACTCAAAAAACACACTGTTAGTGTTTTTTCCATATCTCTTTCGTTTCTCAACCATTTAAAAAATAAATTGTATGGTGCATTAAAGAACAATGACCTCTACATGCTATAAAAAACCCATTTCCAAATAATTTCATTAAGACATTCAAACATTGCACCCATAATTAACGTACCTTTTTCGAGGTTTGATCTCTTAGATAATTAAAAAAAATTTAAAAATATTATTTTTATTATTGGAAAAATAGTCGTGCACTAGTACTATATGTTCTCTATATGTCTACCTATTTTCGTAAGTTTATTCCATCATTTAGTCACTCAAAGGCTGCACCCAAAAAAACATATACCTTATAATCTGTCCCAAAAATAAAAAGTGTCCGTAAAAAAATATCTAACTTTAGATAGTTAACAACATTTTCCATAGAAAAAATTATTTGTCTGGAAATGCCATTCAATTTCCTACATTTTGTTTTTTATTCATCACAAGATTCATTGTGTAAGTGTTTCAAAATATCCATGCAAGTTGATGGATGCCTGTTTTTTCAGTTTTCTATTGCATCTAATGTGACAAAAGAGACCCTCATCACCATGCACACACACATTATTAAAATTTGGTAAATATCTAGTATAATGTCAAATAATTAAAATATAAATCATCATATTTGTTTAAATAAACAAATAAATATTTTTTTAGAAAAAAAATCTTTAGTTTCATAATATTAATAATTAGTTTATGAAATGCCAAAAAAAGTTTAATTGAATATCAAAATAAATATTGATAGTTTAGTTTAAAATTTTTATTCAATAAGTTTTTATAAAAAATATTATAATATGTTAAAGTTTTTATATATATTTAAAAAATTATTATATCTAAATAAAAGTTCTATATAGTGATATAGCTATATTCAATCATTTTGATGTGATTGTCACATTTATCAAGACTAGTCATTATGGCTATTTTAATAAACACGGCACTTGACATTGGTAGATTTTATTTCTAATTTTTTATAAAAATAACATTATAATATATTGATGTTTATATATATATATATTTAAAAAATGTTTATTGTGCCGAGAGACGCTCTACAGCCCAGTATGGGTGAGATCTTGTAACGTTATGTAACGTTACTCATGTAAATGTCGGCCATAAAAATAAAAAAATTAATTATCCTCCAAAATAAATGTCGGCCACAAAAACAACCTAATATGGGGTAGACGCTATAATGTTCCTAACTAACAAAACAATAAAAAATAAAAAACTTATTGACCAAAAAAAATGTGGGTGAGAAATACAACACAATATGGGGAAGATATTGTAATTTTCCTATTTAACAAAATAAAAAAAATTGAATAATCGGCAAAAACAATGTTGGTCTTGCACATGGTCTTAAAACCATGTGCAAGGCCTCCTAAACAACCCATGGTTTTATTGTACATGGTTTAGGAGGTCCTTACAAATGGTTTTAATGCCATGTGCAAGGCCTACTAAACAACCCATGGTTTTATTGTACATGGTTTAGGAGTTCGTTGCAAATAGTTTTAAGACCATGTGCAAGGCCTCGTAAACAACCCATGGTTTTGGGAGGGCCTTTCACATGGTTTTAAAACCATGTATGGGGGAGATGTTGTAATGTTCTTTCCTAACAAAATAAAAAATAATAAAAAATATTATGTCTTCCATAAATAAGATTAAATATTAATAATAAAAATATTATATGTCGACCTTAAATAAAAATATGTGTATTTTGGTTTGAGTCACACCAAAGATGATAGTTGAGTGCAATACTTAAGAAGAGGTTTGCACCTACAAATATTTGATTCCTCTCGGTGCTTGATAGAGCCTAGGATTTGGGTCTATGTTGGTTATGTTTAAATTAAAGTTGTATATAATGATAGAGATATAGTCAATCATTGTGATGTGATTGTCACATCTATTAAGATTAGTCATTAATACTATTTTAATAAACAAGACACTTGATATTGTTATATATTTGTAATTTTTTAAAAATATTTTTATATTTAACAATTTCATTTTCACACTAGAAGAGATTAGTCGAATCATTAAAATGAACCAATCATAAAATGAAAACGTAGATTTTAAAAATTAAAAAATATAATTTTATTTTTGAAATATTAGTTTAATATATAAATTTTATAAAAGTTATGTAAAACTTTTGAAAAAGTATAAAAATTAATTAAAGCCAAAACTATTGTTTGACTAAGCGATAGCTATATATCTACCTTGGCATGTATAATAAAACATGTTAGTATAATATCATTATCAATTTCATGGTATTTTGTTAGGAGAAGAATGATGGTGTGGCAAGATTGGGTATTTGTATTCGTGCATAATTCTTTCTCTAATGATAGATTAATGAAGGATTGAGTGGTAGTAGGAAAATAATGATGGAGTGGAGGAGAGGATGGATTATATAGATTGGTAAGTGACCAAGGAGTGATAGAGTGTTCTTTCCATAAATGACATTTTCCTAGGGTAATAAACAAGCTTGTTAGTATCCGTGATGAAGAGAATAATATGATTTAAAATTTTCCAAAATATAATGTTGGAGGTTTTTTAGAAAAATAAACATTCAGTACCAAATACGAAGCCAAACCCATTGGGTTAGGAGGGTACATTCAGTATATGAAATACCATTTGGTTATTGGGAAATTCATGGGGATTTATCCCTTTGAGAAATCCCTAAACTGGTGGATTAACTATCAATATAAACGAAAGGGCCATCTTGACCTAAATCTAGGTTTGAAAGGATTGTTTATGTTTCTTTTCACTGGTAATAAGGATAAAGATAGTGTATTTGAAAATGGTCCTTATTTATTCCACTTAGTATGTGTGTACTTCTGATTCTAGATAGAAAGATTCATGTTAGAGAAGGAAGACTTCACAGTATCCCTTGTCTAGATAAGAATACATTCCCTACCCCATGAGTTCTAAGAAGAAGAAACCTTAGTGGGGATAGGGAATAGATTAGGAAACGTCACGAAAAACCTTCGAAATCTCAAAAACTTGTAAGTATACAAGTTGTGTTAGAATATATGTTTATATGAATGTTTTATAAGCTCTTCTAGATTCCATGGGTATAATATTTCAATATGTTGAATGTAACCAAATGATTGATTATGAAAATTCACCCTTCATATGTAAGAAATGTCGTGAACATGGTCATCCTTTAAACATCTCTCAAGCAAACAAGCATGGGGTCTTCACTCAATGAAACCATGTCATAACGACTTCATTCATGGTTATTAAAGAATACCCCTAATTTAACTAGATATTGATAATTACCTACAAAAATCCATTAGTTTATCCCCTCTCCCATTGCATATTTCCAATACAAAAACCATATTTTTATGATATATTCCCTATTTTTACTAGAAACCCCCTTTTATACCCCCCAATGATTATAAATTCCCCATACCCTGCTCCCCACCCCTTCAATACGTACAATATATTAACCTTATTTTCATAGTATTCATTTATATTATTATAAGAGTATTCGTAGTTTTCAAACTTTTGTTTCAATTCATACATTAGTTCTCCTCATTCTCGTAATTGTTTGTAATCTATTCTAGTTTTGATTTGTTCAAGATTCTTTATTAAATTTGTTGGTCTATCCTCTTATTGTTTCCAATTCGATTATTGAAAGAGTATTCATTAGTTAATTTCATCTTCAGAGTGAGACAAAAATGAGGTATTTATTGTCACATGGAGAACGAGTTATAGTATTTTTTTTTATAATAGAGATCATATATTTTGGGATATATATATATATATATATATATATATATATATATATATATATATATATATTTAGGGAATGGAAGCTACAGATCTTGTAGGACTCTCAAAACAAAAAATAGAACAACTGGAAGTGTTGATGAGCTATCATGATACCTTTGGTTATGAATCTCCCACTTCCACCTTTATGGGTTATCCCATAAATCTAAAGTTTGCAGTGTTAGTTTCACATTTGGGAGTAAGGCCATCCGTAGAGGGTTTTGATTATGAAGGACCTGCCAAATAATCCAAGGCCAATAGCTTAGAGGATTCCTTCTTTCATTAGTGAGAAAAGAGTGAAAGGGTGTTCTTACCGTAAGGGACATTCTCCAAAGGTAACATAAAAGCTTGTCAATATCCATGATGAAGAGAATAATATGATCCACATGTTGTCAAAGAATAATGGTAGAGGTGGCATAGAAAAATAAACTATCATCCCCAAATACAAAGTCACATCCACCAGATTAGAAGGGTGGATTCAATATATCAAAGACCATGCGATTATTGGGAAATTCATGGGGATCTGTTCTTTTGAGAGAGACATAACCTTGTGGATTAACTATCGATATAAACCAAAGAGTCATCTTGACCTATTTATCTAGTTTTGAAAGGATTGTTTATGTTGATTTTCACTAGTATCGAGGATAGAGACATTGTATTTTAAAATGGTCCTTATTTCTCCCATTATGTATGTTTTTAAAGGGAGATTCCATGAATATGGGTAACTCTTTTTGGCCAAATATGATGATGAAAAATGAGAATTTTACCCATGTATTAAATTGAATCCCTTGAAAACCACATTTTCCATATGAATTTCAACATGCAGTTAAAAACGAAATGTAGAGAACCATGTTGCATTTCCAATGATTTTTTTTAAACATGTCGATGTAATTTAATGTGTCAAACTTTCATTTAATAGAATGCGTGTCTTTAAAAATTTGAGGAGAAATTAACAAGTGGCTTGTGTGTGTGCAAAATAATTTGATGTTAAATTAATAATTTAAAAAATGACATATGTGAACATGATCTAGACATAATGCACTACTTCCTACATATTTTTCTTTTAATTTTTCTCTTAATTTTTCTCAAAAAATTATATTTATTATTATTTTTCGAAACTGACTAGTGGATATTTGAGTCACATTTTGCACACGTGTGTGTGTGTGTGCACCAAATATTTTTATTGTTTACATAAATTGAAAAAATAAAAATACTCTTTTGAAGAGGATGCACCGATGTAGTGCTTGTATATTAAAAAAAAATGATGTGTAATTTGAATGTTGTTGATTTATCTTTGAGCTCATTCGATGTTGTGGATGAGGTTTTTCAAGGTAATCTTTATTAGAAATTAAAAGAAATTGAGATACAAAGATAAAAATTCGTAAATTATATGTCCATGGATAGAGGATTTTTTGAATAATCTAGCAGTATCAAGTCCACCCATTAATTTGCATTTAATACATATTTTAAGCCACCTGAAAGACACAAAATTTTCTTTTTGCAAAGAAAAGGGCCATGGTCTTGTTTTTAAGGCCCCCAATTGAGTTAGTATCTCGATCGAGATAGCTCAATTGAGGTTTTTAAATTAACTCAATGGAGGGTTTCTCATAACCATGTATATTTCAATAGATTGATCGAGGTCTATGTTAAACCCTCAATCAAGGTATTTTTAAGCCATTAACCGAGAAATTTAAAGCTCGATCAAGGGTCTGCTGCACATATTTTTGGGGCCTTGCTTTCCAAAAACTATGAAGCATGTTCATAGAACACCCTACCTTTAATTTTATATAGAAAGGTTCATGCTAGAGAAGGAAGACTTCACCATAACCCTTGTTTGGATAACAACACATTCCCTACCGCATAATTTCTAGGAAGAAGAAACCTTGGTGGGAATATGAAATACATTCAAAAAATTCATTAAAACCTTCAAAATAAAAATAACATCTAAGTATACAAGTTGTGCTAGAATATATGTTTATATGAATGCTTTAGGATCTCTTCTAGTTTCAACAAGTATAAGCTCTCAAGCTGTTGAATGGGACCAAATGATTGACTATGAGAATATACCCTTCATATGTAAGAAATGCCATGAACATGGCCATCCTTTGAACATTTGTCAAGAAAATAAGAAACAAGAAGATCTAATAAGGACAATGAACTATTTTTAAATTTCCTTAAGAAAAAAATAGATGTCTCATGCCATTTCCTTTGCTCCCTCTACAAATAATAGCTTCCATGTGTTGAGTAAATGAGAGGAAGGAAAATATCCCAAACACACATTGTTAATGGAGAAAATCTCTTCTCAAATTCACTCAGCACGAGGACCAAAAGATAAGAAACAAGATGAATTCCCTATAGAATTAGCAATAGAAAAACCCTCTAAGACTAAATAGACTGATCAAACAAAGGACCTAGTAATGGATTTTAAAGGATCTCATCATTCTATCTTAGAGCATGAATAAAAAAACTTGAATTGAGACATTATAATTACCAATGTTGATCTTCAAAATCTTCGTAAAATCTATGGAGAAAAGCATGTAGCAGACATCTCAGAATAAGAACTTCAATTCTCGAAAATTGAGTTTATCAAAATAAAAAATAAGACAAACTCGTCGATAATAAGCCAAGGTCAATATTTGGTATTAGGCACAAGACCAATTCCTTTGAAACCATCCAAGAAATAATGAATCAATTATAATAAAAAGGATAAAAGATTGAGAATGTAGAAGATCCAAGAGGTAGGTGCTCAACTCAAAGGCACTTGTGCTAGACAATATCTATATGGGATAAATACCTACTCAATCCCCTCACTGTTTAAAAAATGAAATTGAAAAAAATCTTATGGAATATTATAGGACTAAACAACAAAGGTAAGAAGCAAATAATGGGAAATGGAAGTTTCAAAGAGAATTCATCCATAGAATTGTTACAAGAAAAAAAAAATTTAATGGGGAAAGCATGAAAACGATTGTAGACAAGTGTTGGAAAGGGTGTACCTCTAAAGAAACCAATGTAAGGAAATTCTTTAGAGGTTTACGCATTTTATGGAATTCTGTGTAGATAGACCTAAATAACTTTTTAAAATAGAAAATTCCAGCACAACATATTTCTTTGAAATAGGAATATAAAAGTAAGGTTTTATCACAAATGTCTTCAAGCTTAATATTCTATTAGACAAAATATTATCAGGGAAAAATTTAAGGATCCATATTTATTTAAAAGTGTATAAACCTTGGAGAACCTTACGAATTCTTAAAATGTCAACTATAAAATATTTGGCAATATTTTTCTAAATTTTTTCAATTTATAAGGATTTTATATAGTTTATATAATAGTTGGGAAATTTTTAGAATGAAATTGTTTTACCCAATAAAAATTAGGTCAAACATGACTTAAAAAAATGCAATTTGGTGAATCTTTTTTTCAAAGAGAAACATGAAAAAATAGTCCATGAGATAAATTTTGCACCTCAAATTTTCCTTGAATATTATTTTTGGAGTACCTTAAAAGCATCGATGAGGTCCTAAAAGATAGCTCCTAGATAATAGGAGGATATTTCAACATGATAATCTCTCTTTCTCCGAGGATGGTCAATATGTCTATATATATATATATATATATATAAGTACACTGGAAACTTAAAACAAATAATCAAAAAATGGTGTGTATGGTCAATGAGACTACAATCAATGGGTTCTACACATGGAAGAAGAAAAGCGGTGGTGGTAACTAGATTGTAGAGCAATTAAACCACTTTCTACTTTTAAAAGTATAAATCTTAGCATAAGAACATTCTTGACAACAAAAATTATTTCATGGGATAGCTCCATGATTACATCCAATCCTATGTCCTTCATGTTTGAATTTTTTGGTTAGACCACTTACATTTCAAAACCAATATGACCAATGGTGGATTGACAACATGCCTCAAATGAGAATCTTGATGCTTAAACTCCAGTAGTATAACATAGCCATTACTCTCATTATGCATTTGGGGTATGGAGTATACGCAATTTTCTTTTTCTAAACTAAATACGATAGAATCACTATTAATGATTATGGAAAAAATTCCAAGATTCATACTTGTAAAATATATTGATACATATAGCGTAAGATAATAGTTTCGTTGATAAAATATTTAGTCATCAAATTATATTAACTTAACATCGTTTAATATCTTCCATGTAAAACATCAATAGTAAACATTACTCGTATCCCAATTATGGTTCTCCATATACAATCTTTAAGCTATCATTACATATTTAACAAGAGCCATGTGGTGGTGATGTCATTGACATTGCCATTAACTTTAGGGTCAACTATGAGCAATAGTTTTTTGCAATGGAAACCATTGTTGAAGGAATTTTTTTTCACTTGATGAATCATTTATATATAGTAATGAAATATAATTTGCACGAATATCAAAGTAAACCAACAATTGTCCTTATAAACATAAGTATAATTTTTTTGATAACAATCACATTATATTAATCCCTAACATTGACTTTCATTTACTCCAATTCTTTTACCAATATTCACCAAAGTTTTTCAAAATTTTTACTTATTAAAATGAATTTTCTAAAAAGAAAAAATTAGATTGACTATTTCTTATTGAGATATTACAAAGATTTGATAATATATATATATAAAAAATGAAAAAAAAACATAAATTTACCAAGAAATTATTCATTTAATACATTTAATGAAATGAGATATCCAAGATATAACATTTATTGAAATGCTATATATCCAAAAATATAACATTAAATGTTCATAGAAACGGCTCTCATCTCCCTAGCTTGATTATAATCAAATCTGATTTCTAAAAGAGTTTGGTACAAGTTAACTAGCACACCCACTTAATTTGTGGCCAGTGAATGCCGATAGAGGTTATAAAATGTAAATAAGCGTCATTGATTGATGTGCGATTATATCATTTAAAATGTATTTCTTGAAAGATGACGGTAGAACAACTTGATACTATGATTGTATGGCTACATTTTGATGTGTATTAATTAGTGCATGGCATTGACTAATGTTTAGTTGTAGTCTTAATGTAATGTTTAGAATTAATTTTGTGACTTTAATTATAGATTGCATAATTTTGTATAGTAAAACAATTTTTTTATGAACTTATAAAATTAATTTGATTCCAACTTCAACAAAACCACTTTGAATAGGTTTATATGTATTTCTTTTTCCATTTTGTAATACACCTTATGTCTTTAATTTTAACACACATTTATCATAATTACAAATATTATTTTACTTTGATTTTTTAATTAAAATACTATATAATTATAATAATTATAATATTTACAAACTATTACTTATCTATTTTTTTTTAACTATCACATGAATAAATGGTATCTCAATTAATCTCATGATTACCAAACTCTTTTATAATCTTTTAAGGTAATCCAACTCTATCATTCTAATAATCATTATGTATTTTTTAATTGATGCACATATTATTCAATATTATATAAAATATTCAAGAACAAAGAGAGCTAAATTTNATATATATATATATATCATTTGATATTTTGACATTCGTGCAAGTAGTTATTAGTTGTCAGGGTTCATCCAAGTCACACTTAGGGGTTCAATCAACCAGAGTGTAATTCAATGTGTATGCTAGAATGTTGAGTTTGGTTCATAAATATGGAAAAAAAAACATCATTCCTTTATTTTTAGACATAATATTTACAGCCAAGATTTTTATCTAAAAACAAAAATATAAAATCTCAACAAACTAGAAAGTAAAGAAGTATTTACAAGAGTCTCAGAAGGATTTGGAATTGATTATTTAATACTCGAATGAATTACCAAATATGAAATGAAATGATATTTACATTTTATAGTGTTTAAGTGAATAATTTTATTTTAATTGGTTTTCAATTAGTTAGGGGCCCATATTCGTATTACACCTACACTAAATATTCGACGTATAGGAAATGCCAATACTACCGAATTATGCTACTATGGTCTCTATTACTTAAGTATATCCTAATTTCCCAACTAATAAATTTACACATGATCGACCACTTTGCAACTATGCACATCTCTTCAAATAAAGAAAACAACAACTAAATCACTAATAACATCATAAAACAAGACATGAAGGGAATGTGATGCATGATTTTTGGGTCACGAAACTTCTTTGCAAGACCAAAATCAATCACATAGACCTGCATCACATTAATGAGCTACACATGATGAGTTAAATGCATTTTATAGGGAAAACAACATATAACCTAATAATAGTATGTTGACAAAATACTTCAGTTAGATCAAGCATACGATGGACATTACCATATTTTCTTTTTGGCCAAGCCCCATAACAAAATTATTAGGCTTCATGTCTCTGTGCATAAAGGACTTTGCATGTATATAGTCCATCCTCTCATTCTCCAAATTTCATAAAATTATTATATCACAATAATGAAAAGCACATTTAGAGACAACCAACCTCTCAATCTTCAAATATTATGCAATTAGTTTCTCCCAATAACAAAACTTGCATTTAAACAACCAAATCTATAGAAAGTCAACCAGAAAAATTAAAAACATGCATAAAGCATCCTAAAGGAAGGGGTAAGAGAAAATCAGTCACAACAAGAATAATAGATAAAATAGATTAAAAAATCTACATGATCAATTACAACAAGCATAAAATATCGAACAAAAAAAATTCTATAGTAAGAATTTGAGTCATCGGAAATATTTTGTTAAATCATAAACTATAATTTACACAAGAAAACCATACCGGTTGATCAGCTAACATTAAAACAGTCTTTGGTCAGAATTTACACCCACAAAACATAAATATGTCTTCTAAGCTTGGGTCAAACAAATCAAGAACTATAATATTATAATCTCCTTTTGTCCCAAACCATTTGATGTTTGGGATACTGACTACAATTTTAGATCACATTTCTTTATTAATTACTGAACATAATACTATAATTAGAAAAAAATAGGAGTAAAGAGGGCGATTTCATCTTCTCACTTCCTCCATAAAGAAGTCTATACACTTTAGATTCATACATCAAGTGTGGGGGATTTGTCTTCACCCACTACTAAGGAAGTCATTGAGGAACATCAATTAAGGGATTTCATAGTCATTTACAAACACATATTTTGTACAGTCGTATATTTATGATCTATTTGAACGAGCACATATTTCTCAACAAGAAACTGGAAAGTAATATGATTGATGAGACACATAATTCCTTAAAAAAATTGTTCAAGCCTTGATAAGGCAGGGTTGCTCTAGTTGTTTCTAGTGTTTTTTACAATGTTGATCCTCTAAAAAGAATATTGTCATGCTCATTGTCTCAAAGCAAGTCACTTCCACTAGACAACCATTACAATGGAAACAGTCAATTCACATAAAACACCTAAAAATCATGGAGGTATAGAAAATAGGTGCATGTGTTGTATGAGGTGCATAATTTGAAAGGAAAATTTTCCACAACAAGGATTAATTCCTTCAAAATGTTTTATAGCACAACTCACAAACATCACGTGTTTGCATTATGTGGGGTGGGGGGTGAGATTAAAACGCTTACAACTCAGGTTCCAGAATTTCATTGTTAACTTAAAACTGAACTCTTATTGAATATAACTAGAATATAAATGAAAGTAATACTTAGTTTCAAACATGGTTTCTGTTGGTTAAATTCATCTCAATATCAACTGCTTTGCGATCAAGCAATATCCTGATTTATATTTCAAAACTAATTTTCAGGTTATGTGATGGATCCATGTCATGTAGGGAACTGTTACTAATGATAATTCAAATTAAACAACACCGTCTAAGATCATCCATCTAGATAGGGAACCACTTTCTATAACCACCTCACATAAATTTATCCTTACACCTCGTTATTCCCAGCATAAGAAAGACAAAAAAGAGAGGGGGTGCGGGATTTTAACATATATACCATCTTAATAACAACCTCCTCCTTTTTCCTAACATCAGTTCCTGCAATTTAAACTCCATTATTTCCCAATTATTACAATTGTTGGAGCTCTATTGGCACCATTTTTTTCTCGAATTTGTTGGAGCTTCATCGTCATATTTGTTGGAGTGTTTTGAGGTTCTCACATAGTTTGTGTTTTTGAGACACATGAAAGTAGATATCAACACTCACGTATTTATATCAAAGATGTCTTGAAACTTCAAATAGCTCTCGACTATTGAAAATCTTGACTTAAATGGAAAAAAATTACACTGAACAAATTTTGTTGGAATATTTTACTCTTTTTACATATACATAAATGTCTATTTGAAGAAAATGAAGATGCATTATTTTACATATACAAATTTTTTTGGGGAGGTTGATCTTAGAAAATAGAACTATTTTCCATAAATGACAGGAAAACATGAGATTTATGGGCAATGAGATGAAACAAATCGAAAAGACAATTTTTAGGGAGATTACAATATTTTGCAGAAAAGTTGGAGACTAATACAAGCATACTTTATGATTATCTCACTGGTAGCATGAATTTACAAGGGTTTGGATTTTTATCTAGAAAATATTCATTTTCCATTTTATGATAATCCTAGCATGCTATCAATTCAAATACAACCCTAAAAATAACATGCAAATGATAAACAATATCTAAAAATTACCAAGAGTTCACCTCTAGAGTCTAGCAATATCCTTCCCTTGATGCAAAATTAGCACCATGTGAGAAGTACGCTCATGCCTTTAGATATGGAAGCGGAAATGCCAGCTTCACCATACTGGCTCCGCCAAAAAAATTATAAAGAATAAAAAACCCTTGAATATGGGTAGCGTGGAGAGTAAATTACCTAGGTATATCTCACCAAAGGCACCGCTACCAATCTTGCGTCTAATTCTGTATTTTATACCAATGAGGGTCTCCATGGCTGACAATTACAAAGAGATTGTGGTGGGTCACTGGGTATATAGCCTAATTCTTCGCACACAAATTGAATATTTTTTACACACAACTAAAAATAGGATGGATGAAAACAATTTCTCCTCCACCTTGATGATAACACGATGGTATGTTTGCGACCTAACCGAAGCACATGATGGGATGTGTTCGAACTGATCAAAGCATTTATTTTTTTATGAATTTCCAAGGTGATATGTAGATATAATTTACCATTTATCTTTATGATCATCGCCTAAAATTCTAAATGTCTGTGTGTTGTTCATCTTCATTGATTTTACTTATTATGAATTTCCAATATTATTTTCTTTGGCATTATGTGACATTTAGCCATGAAATGTCATCAATGTGACATGATGCATCTATAGAAGGAGAGTCTTATATTGACAATTGTCATAAGCCATAAGTTCAAATGGGGGTGCCTATCATCATGTAACAATTTTTTTCTATAACTCTTTCAATTTTCCCAATTTCAATTCCCCTCTACATCTGTAACTGTAAGGTTTACCATTATACCAAAACCTATAGATGTTGATAAGCCTTTGAAACTAAGAAAAAGGCCCTATTATTAGGAGTGGAAGTTAGTCCACATTTTTATATTCTTAGAGGTGTGACAGTTATACCATGAGGTTGTAGCGATACTCCAACATCCCCCCTCCGATGTAGCTTGCGGGAATTGAACTTGAGACCTCGAATCTGATACCATGTAAAATTTGCATTGCACAACATCACAACAAAAGTTCTGAGTCATGTACATATCCAATATTAGATACAGATTCAATATAGAATGCTTCACTTACAATTTACCAAAGAGAAAGGCATGAAAATAGAAGAAATATTAAGCAATATTAAGCATAACACAAGAGTAAATCACTCAAGTCGATTGATCTTCAATTGTGTTTATTGAGAAAAAAATAGTACAATATATATGAATTATTACATGAAATACTCGAGGAAAATACCATGGGATACCAAATACTGTAGTCCCAACAAACCCTATAATTGGCTGACAAAATGGTAGGCTTAGATTGGACCAATTCACCCATCGTTGACATAAGGCCAAGTGTAAACCTTAGAATGGCCCATAATGAAGGTCAATGAACATGAGGGACCAAAGGTGGTGTCATAATGAGGGTCAATGAATCTTACACACCAAAATTAGGTTAGGATAGTCAAATAGGTGTGAACACATGCATTAGGAGGGCGCATGGGGTGAATATTTGGAAAGTAGTGGACCATTAATACACATGTTTGACGAGATCACTAAGAGGGCATAATCCAACTCCTTAAAATAGGTAAATTCATTAAACACCTCATAAATGAAGCATAGAGGGGCACATTGACTGTCTGGATCATGGAAAGGAGTCCAAAAGTGGACAAGTAATGTTTCATCAATTTATCTCTAGTCTAAGTGGTCCAAATGTTGACAACTATGGTCCAAAACACTAGACTAGGCACTAGGAGGCCAAAAATAATTAGGTAGAACAACATGAAGGTCCCAGTAAGGTTTTCCATTACACAAAAGCTTGTAGATGTTGATGAACATTTGAAACCGACCACAAGGACCTATTATCAAGAGTGGCAGTTAGTCCACACTTTTATATTCCTAGAGGCGTGGTGGTTATACCTTGCAGTTGTATTAATACTCCAACGCCCCCCTTCAGCATAGATCGGGGGAATTGAACCTGAGACCTTATCTCTTATACTATGTAAGGTTTTTTGTTACACCAAAACATGTAGATGTTGATGAACATTTGAAACCAAGCAGAAGGCCCTATTATCAGGAGTGACGGTTAGTCCACATTTTTATATTCCCATAGGTGCGACGGTTATACCATGTAGTTGTACTAATGCTCCAATAGTAACTTATTGAGTTTTCCCACTTCAATTCCTGTTTTCAACTTTTCTGGCATTGGGCAGTTCGAATCTCTTTTTTCCAAAGATATGGGAATGAATGATCCACTCAATAGCTCCTCCATTAAAGTATAAAGTACTCAAAATTAACGACTTAGTAATAATTTTTGAAAGAACTAATTCAAACCAATTGTGATTGCATGTATCCACATGAATGTTTACATCTTTTGAATCCTGTGAATAAAACCTAATTTTCCAATACTTATAATCTTTGTTTCAATAATTTGAAGTATGATATACCATTAAAAAAAGTACATTGGAATGAAACTGCAACCTTCATATGAACGGAACAAAGATCTATTTGGTCATAATAATGGTCCAAATTCCACTACAACATTCATATCAATTACACAAATATCTATTTGGTTAGAATAACTGTTTTCAATTTCCATTCATTAAATTTTATTGCAAATTTGCAATATAACAAGAATATTTGGCTCTTCATTTAAGAGCAAATCCTCGTAACATTGACATGATCGAGAGAGATCCAAAGGTCTGTACTATAAGTTAAGATATTAAAATAAATAGATCGTATATACAGGGAGTGTTAAATCATAACCCATGTGCAAATCAAATGAGTCTAAGATAGAGACATCTCAAAAAGTTGTTGCTCATATGCATCAAGAAGCCCTTTCCGAAGCAGAAGCAAATGCAATAGAAATCAAGTCAGCTATACAAGTAGAAGATTATGTTCTATTCACAGGAGATGAAGGAAGAAGCTTTAATGGAAATAGTTTCAGCGGTAGGACATAACTAGTTAACATGGGGATGGTCTTTGAGAGCCCTGACCATTTACAAGGACAACCAACATGGGTAAATATTTAATCAGGCATACATGTTAATATATGAGGAATAACAAAGGGGTCCATCTTCTTCCCATCCCATCCATTCTTCCCACTCATCACAATAATCATTAATTCCATCAATATAGTAATCGATGGAAACATTTTACTGCATTGCTTGTGCCAAACTGGACATTACAGACTATTCGATCATCAAAAAAAAACTACAATAAAAAATATTGGCATGCATAAGAATCTAACGATTTGAAAAATAAAATTTTATATAAAAAAAACCCATTTTTAGACTACCAATTACTTGATAAGCCTAACTGATCTTGTGAAATTGAATTCCACAATTATATGCACTAAGTCCATGGGTAACACGCAGAGTGGGATGATAGAGGTGGTTGAAGAGAGGATAGCCTCTGACACACACTGTTTATTGAATATTGATAACCCCACCACCCTCTATAGGGTTATTCGTCATTACAGATTTCAATGGCCAGCATGCCTAAGAAATTACATTTAATTGATGAGTGCCTGCTGCTAGGTGATGGGTAACACAAAACGAAACAAACAGCAACTCTGACAATGAATAGCAGTTTAAATAAATACGCTTTTAAAAATGATTTTTAATTTAAACTCTAAGCAACAGTATTAAAACTATCATCTAAAAAAAATTAATCTCCTCATTATTGAACTAATATCCTTAACCAAATACATATATCAAGCCTGACCTAATAACCACGTAAAACTGTATGCTATAAGGTTAAATATTATATCTTCAATAGCATACACTAACTATAAATAATTACACATAAATCATAACAATAACACATGTTCTACAAGTTTATTCACAATTAAAAAATTACGAATACTAGAAATCTAACAATCTAGATGCGAAGGTAATATACTAACTAAACTCATAGTATATAAAGGTTGTAATATCAACTCCACTTCTAGAGCATATACAATAACTCTGATATACTAATTTCTTCTAGCTAACCTTATACCTTTGAAGGCATTATAGATAACTCAATCGTGAGGCTTATAGACTATAATTGTGTTATATACAATATAGTATGACATTCATGTATGTACCTTAACGTGAGTATATGGAACTCACAAGAAAAGCAATAATTATATATTGACAAGCATCTATGAGTTTGTGATCATTTAATAATCAAGGTACTAAAGGGTAACATTAGTCACAATCATTGTTCAAGTTTAATATAAATTACTACGGAATATTTACTTATATGAAGGATTTAACGCTATCATTATGTGCCAAGGATAATATCAAGTCGAGATCTTTGCTATCCTCGCTACCCGTTCTTGAATTCGTAATGCAAGAGTTGCTTAATTATAAACAATAAAACACATTATCACTTAAATATGCACATAACAAGATAGATTTACTATTATTTTTAATATTTCATTTAATCTCTTTACTTTCATTTATGAAAATTTGCTATTTAACGAAACTACTTTTTTGGATTTTTTTGTGACCCCATTTGTGCTGAATATTCAAAGATTTCTTCGAGGATTTGATAAGAAAGAAAGAATTATGGGAGTACTTCCTTATCACATTTCCCCCTCCATTTGACTTCTTTAAATGGACTGTACTAATTATGTTGACTTATAAAATATGGTTATTAGTTTCACTCGATAACCCTATTTTTCTCTGTTGGTTTATACTTGATCACTTTTGGAGATGGAAGCCTTTTAGGAACTCGATTTACACTATGAAAGGATTTCCTTTCTTCAATTTAAGTTTGAAGTTGAATGGACTAATGAATTGAGTTGAGAATCCTTAATCCTTTACACTAATCTTCTCTCTTCTTCAACTTGCTTGGGGAACAATGTAACGAATTTACCAACCTCGAGGAAAAGTACGTAGTGGAAGGCTATATTTTCGGAATCTAAAACTTGTATTGACTTATAATAATATCGATTCAGAATTGTCTTCATTGGTAATGCTTTACCCAATAAACCTCATGGAAATTGTATCAAAATCAATGAGCCCTTGTTTTCCCCTTCTCTAAGTCAAGAGAATGGATTTGACTAGTCAGTTACCCATTGCTTCCAACATGCATACACGGAGATTGACTTCCTCACCCATACAAGTATGGAAGAGATAAGTTTGTTTTTAGGGTTAAAATATGGAAACCTAGGTTTGAAAGAGAGGCCAAAACTGTCCCAGAACCAGGGACCATCCTTTAAGTCATAATTTCTATCTTCAACAAAAAATTAAATGGAAATGAAAGCCATGACATAAGATAGTTTAGACATAACAACATATTTACTAAGAAGGATCTATGTTTTTTTCTTTTCTATCAACTTAAATTATGGATTCTTAAATTATGTAATAGATCATATATTTTATATTAATACATTTACAATGTACATGACAATTGCAGAACTATTGGATTCATAATGAAAATTAGAATTGAATCTTTTAACTTCTTGTAATCACTTGAATCTCCTCATTTTGTCTTGTTTGTTTTCTATTCTTCATGCATCTTCATCTACAAGATTCCTCAATGGAAAGTACATCTAACGTTGATACTTTGTGGATCCACAAGCTTGTCTTGTGGGGTCAATTGTGATCTGCAAGAATTGGGTTAATGGACATATTGCAGTGGGGATTTTTCCCCTACTACCTGCAAAAGAACCAACCCTAGATCGCGCAGATCGTAGGGTAGAGTTCAACAATAATATTTTTTAGGTTTTTTCAAATATATTCTACTAACTAATAAACATAAAATCAGTCATACCTTTTCTGTAATGTGGTCCACTGTAGCCTTCCAAGGAAATGGTTCCATAGCTCGACGGTTTGGTTCTCCAGTCTCTTCCACAAATGGTTGTCAAATGTGGGAATGGATCCAAATGGGTACGTAGTGAACTCAACGTACACCATGGGAGGCATGGAGGAACAATGGAAAATGAATGAAAAGTAATGATGTCTGATGTGACCAAAAGTGTGGCTAATAGTCAAGGAATGTGAAAAAAAGTGTTTTAGGGGAGGCATTCACAATGTATTTATAGGATGGTGCAAGGGTTTTGACCCATGGCATTTTATTATCCATGGTATTTATCTATGGTTTTTTGACCCATTCTCATTTTTAGGGTTTTTTTTCCCTTTTTGGAGAGAGTGGGGATAAATCACAATAAATGCTCACCTTCCCTTCATTTATGGGGAAGTAATATTAATATTTTGGACCATATTTAGTGGATTTTTAGTTGTGAAGGTAAAAATGGAGGAAATAATGGTGGGAATATGATGTATAATTATGGTTTAGACCATGGAGAGATAGGTGCACATTTTTTGGTGTTAACATAGTATTGGTTGCGATTGTTAAACATCTATTAATTTTGAATTGCATTATGTGTAGTTCAATGGCCAACAAGGTTATAAAAAAAGGGGTCTTGATGAACAAAACATGCCAAGGGAAAATAAAAAGTACGACGTCTAAAATTTCCTTCATCATAGGATTATTCAAAGATGAAATATCTAAGGGGTTTCCTTAATTGTGGGAGGGATGTGGAGACTTGTATAAAGAAGCATATTTACTAAATTATGAACAAAAATAGCCAGAAAGTCTAAAACTTAGAATAAATAGACTAGTATGATTCTGATGGAGATAACTATAACAACAAATGGAAACCATTTATAATTTATTCAAAACTGATTCAATAAATATGAGAGGATAATATAGCCTTCCTATCCCATTAATGATATAGATCGACTTCTAGGAAATAGGTTCCGAGTTTCCTTCAAAATATACTCTTCTTTCAAATAAAAAAGTCACTCACATCAGCATATCCCTCGTCCTCTCATTCTACAACATAAAATGTATGCCTAGTGTAAAACATTTGACCCTAAGAATGAATATATACCATCCCTCTTATTATAAAAAAAATCAATAAAAAAATGTATGCCTTTCGTGGTTAGATTAATGGAAAAGGGAAGTCGTTAGAGTAATGATACATAATTTCCATCTAGAGGCCATTTGGTGAAATCGATAAATCTATACATGGAACCCAAGAACATTTCCAAACTATATGTGATGATTTGTCATGTTTTGAATGCATTACATACCCATATCAATGCCGCGGGATCACCAAGAAGCTGAGGGATGCTTGGCACCAATGAACTTCATAATATCCATTAACAAAGCGACCTGACACTTTCTCCTCATGCAAAATATCGCTTATCCATTTTTTGTTTATTTTTCACATGCTAGGTGTGAATTCGCCATCTTCACTCATTGTTTTCGAATCCGCTAATTTTCAATTTTCTGTCTTTTTAATTATTTCCTTTGTTGGTTGGTACCATTTATTTCGTTCATGGGTTAGTACCATTTATTTCATTGGTTTCTTTCTCCCATTTCTGACATATTTTTCTAGCATATTTCAATGAGATCCAATCAAAACAATTTCGATCACAAATAATAGTGTATAAAATTCCTTAATCTGAGTTCCTGACGTGTATCTGATAGCGCTGAATCCATTTATGCATTCAGAATAGTGATATAAACAACAAGGGTGAAAACGCGAAGTTGGGTAACACTTTCGTGAGAATCGGGTGCCCAAACAACATAGTGGACATTATTAGACCGAATAACTATATTTATTTAGCCGAATAATGAATTTATTCGGCTGAATAATGAATTTATTCGGCCGAATAATTATAGTTATTCAGACGAATAATGAATCCTTTATTCGGTCGAATAACCTTTAATGGTGAATTGTTTAATTTGACGGAATGCATAGCCAGCCGATAATTTTTACGGTCGTTTCAATACTTATTCGGCCGAACAATTTTTCGGCCAAATACTTGTTCAGTCGAATAATTGTTCAGCCGAACAATTATTGGGCCGAATAATTATTCATTATAAAAGGTCAGCTCCAGCCCCATTTTCATTGTTTTCGCTTGCAGTCATTTCTCCTCATCCTGTTGTGTTTCTCCTGCCACCCGATTTGTTGGTTATTGCCTGTCATCCTCGTCCACGTCACCATTCCTCCTGACGTGTACATCCGCCATCCTGGCACCCCGCTACCTATCTAGTTTCCTCTTGGCGTGGAGGTCTGTTCGTGGAGATTGCTTTGTGATGGTCTGTTTGAAGTGGAGGTCTATTCAGCATGGATGTCTGTTCGTGAGGTCACTTCGTGGTGGTGTTTGTGGTCCTTTCCATGAGGGTATGTTCATGGTCTGGTCTTGTTGTGCTGCCCCTTGTCAGGTAAATGTTTATGTAATTGCTTTTATAATCTGAAACATGGAATATGTGATTTATCTCTTGTTGTAGTCAACGACTTATATTCGTTTGTCGTTGTAGTATTGCATAGTTAAAGTTTGCATATGTTAATTAGTAGTGTATAGTTCTTATAATTTTAATTTTAGTTTAACATATATGACGAAGGTAGTCATCCATGAACTCTATCCAAATGGACAGAGTTGATGAACTCTATCCAAACTAGAAAGTAAAGAAGTATTTACAAGAGTCTTAGAAGGAATTGGAATTGATTATTTAATACTCGAATGAATTATTTAACACTCAGATGGACAGTTCATGAACTCTATCCAGATGGACAGAGTTGATGAACTCTATACAATTGGATAGAGTTCATCAACTCTGTCCAAATAGACAAAAAAATGGATTATACTTAGCAAAACATAGTTCATGCAGAGTTCATCAACACTTTCCCTCATAACTTTACTTAGAGTTGATGAACCCTATCCATGTGGAAAGAGTTGATGAACTTTGTCGATGTAGAGTTCATCGACTCTGTCGATGCAGAGTTCATCAACTCTGACTCTGATTAGTTTAGTTAGCATAAGGGATATTTATATTATTTTATAAAATAACGAAAATGTTTGTAGTTGACATAAATAAATATAGATTTAATTTCATATTTGATGATATTGGTTCCATTAATTTTAAAAATCTAAAATATATAAAAAACACAGAGATTGCTATATTAATTTCTCATACATCCAACAATAGTGTAGCTATTTTCATTTTAAGAACTATTAGATAATATTAGGGACATTTAGTTCTTTATTAAAAACGTAGTTTTAAAAATCTAAAACACATAAAAAACACAGAGATTGCTACATTAATTTCTTGTACATCCAACAATAGTGTAGCTATTTTCATTTTAAGAACTATTAGATAATATGAGGGGCATCTAGATAATAAAAACTTAGTTTTTATAGTATCTAATTATCTGAAGTTGAGGCATTAACATGCAGAGTTTGAATATGTTATGAGTTGATATATTAGATAATATTAAGGACATATAGGTCTTTATTAAAAACTTAGTTTTTTAGTGGCAATGTCTTTGAAGATGAGGAATTAACATGTAGAATTTGAATATGATATGAGCTGATTTGTGTAATCTTGTAGATATCATATCAAATGGAAATAGATAATAAATTAGCTATAATCATTTAAAGAATTATTAGATAATATTAGGGATATCTAGGTCCTTATTGAAATCTTAGGTTTTATAGTAGCTAGGTCTTTGAAGTTGATTAATTTGAACATGTAGAAATTGATATTTCTGTAAACTTGTAGATTTCATATCCAATGGAAAGAGAGCAGCCTTTGAGACAGAAGCATAGGAGTTCATCACATTTTTTTGGAGTTGGTGTCCAAAATGAAAATCAAAGATTATCGACTTCACCTCGGGATTCAAGCTTATTGTATAGTTCACATTCATCAGATCATTGACGTGGCGATAGTGGTAGAGATGATTCCCATTTATCATCTATGGTCGCATTGTCATTGATATAAATAAGGGTCATTTATCTTTATTTTTAGATATGGGTCGTAGAGTATTTGGAGTTATAGATATAACTGATCAAATCTATGACTCCAATTACTCCATGACTGATATCTACACATCTACACATAAAATTTAGAGTAAGCAGAAGTAGTAATGTTTTTACTTGTTTCTTCTTCAAGGTATGTACTATTACCCAAATCGTTCTCTGATATATAAGTTTAAATAGTTTAAATAATTTTTGACATTTGTAAATTGATTTTATATATGTTGAAGCTTGGGTCTCTTCAATCTTTCGAGGCAGAGGGAAGACTCCATTGGAGGATAGTGGTGGAATTGTAAGTTTAATATTTTATTTTTTTGAATTTAGTTTAAAATAGTTAAAATAGTTTGTAAGATTTATAGACTATTTTTATACATGTTGCAGCTTAGGTCTCCTCCACCTTTTAGAGGCAAAGGGAAGGCTCCATTGAATGATAGAGAATTTGAGGTAATTTTGTTAATAATTGTATTGTTATTCTATATATTAGTTTAATGTTTTCAATTTTTTTATTTTAGTTTAAAATTGTTTAAATAATTTATGATATTCATAATCTGTTTTTATACATGTTGCAGATTGTTATGAGTCCAAGGGAAGACCCTAATGGAGGATAGTGGTGGACTTCTTTGATTCAGACATTGAGGAGCTTAATTTTAGAATTATACACATGTTCATAATTGTTTTTTTTGGATTATATACATGTACATTGAACTCACATGTTCATGATTGTTTTTTTTATTATATATATGTACATTAAACTCACATGTTCATGATTGTTTTTTTGGATTATATACATACATACATTGATCTTAGATATTGTTTTTTGGATTATATACATGTATATGTAAAGGTTAAGATTGTTAGGAAGTTTTGATAGGCGCAATCCAATTTGTTAAGAATGAATATATGAGGAATGCTAATGTTAAGAACGAATATGGGGAATGTTAACATTAAGAATGAAAGCAATCCAATTTGTTAAGAACGAATATATGAGGAATGTTAATGTTAAGAATGAACATGGGGAATGTTAGGAGTGAATGTGGGAATGGGGAATGTTAATGTTAGGAATGAATGTTATGAAATGTTAGGAAGTTTTTATAGGTGCAAATATATGAATGTTGAGAATTTTAGAAATGTTATGAATGTTAGGAAGTTTTGATAGGTGCAATCTAATGTTAAGAATCAATGTGGGAAATGTTAGAAATGAAAGTTATAAAATGTTAGTAATGTTAGGAAGTTTTGACAGGTGCAAATATATGAATGTTGAGAATTTTAGGAATGTTAGAAAGTTTTGATAGGCACAATCTAATGTTAAGAATCAATGTGGGGAATGTTAGGAATCAATGTCTAGGGAATGTTAGAAATGAATGTTAGGAAAATGTTTGGAATGTTAGGAAGTTTTGATGGGTGCAAATATACATGAATGTTAGGAATGAATGTTTGGAAAGGAACTAGGAAGTTTTGATAAGTGCAAATATACATGAATGTTAGGAATAAATGTTAGGCAATGAACTAGGAAGTTTTGATAAGTGCAAATATATGAATGTTAGGAATGAATGTTAAGAATGAATGTTAGAAAATGTTAGGATGTTTAGATAGGTGCTAATATATAAATGTATGTATTAGTAAATTTATGTATGTTTGTATATGTAACATATTTTTAGTGTTGAAAAGTTGAGAATTTTATGAATGTTAGGAATGTTATGAAGTTTTGATAGACACAATCTAATGTTAAGAATCAATGTGGGGAATTTTAGGAATCAATGTGGGTAATGTTAAGAATCAATGTGGGGAATGTTAGAAATGAATGTTAGAAAATGTTAGTAATGTTACAAAGTTTTGATAGGCGTAAATATATGAATGTATGAGTGAATGTTAGGAAAGGTTAGAAATGTATGAAGTTTTGATAGGAATATTTTTTATTACTAAAGTAAAATTAGCAACTTGATTCTGAATTCTAATAAATTATAGCTCAATCCATAAATTTTCTAAGGTAACATTAGCAACTTGATTCTGAATTCTAATAAATTATAGCTCAATCCATAAATTTTCTAAGGTAACATTAGCAACTTGATTTTGAATTCTAATTTTTTATTACTAAGGTAATATTGGCAACTTGATTCTAAATTTTAATAAATTAAAGTTCAATGAATTCTAAGGTAAAATTAAAATGACTTATAATAAGGTAACATACTAAATGACTATGTACACAATTATTCTGAATTTTAAAACATCAATCCATATTTGAGCATGATAGCCAATATTAACATAAAACAAGAAATGATATAGTTAAAAACATCACAATGGAATTGCATCCTCAATTATCTGTTCATGGTCATATTTGGACAATTTCCATTTTTTATTTTTTAAGTTTTTTTCTATGGAACTTGTACCAATTTTATTCGAGATGCACATACTAAATGACTATACTGACAACATATAACATCAGGTTCATAATCCTGAAAGTAGACATAATTTTCAGTCATACGGGTCTGCTGCAAAAAATAGCCTTTTAAAATGATCGATCCTCTCTCGTATGTAAATCCGTTGTCATTGTAGTCCTCCAATAGCTTCATTTTTCCTTCAGTGCATCGCATCAAATAATATTTTACATTTTTGTTGTTGTCTAAAGGTGCAAGCACTACAAAAACATCTTCTGTGCAAATTACAATCGGCGTTGGAGTTTTTAAGTGAATTAAATTGACTATATAAACATAAGGTGATGGACAATATTGAACAATCAACAACATCATTGCCTTCTCTAACAAGATCTGAAATTCTATCGCCATCAAATGATGTTTTTATTTCTTCTGATTCTAATTCTTCTATTCTTGCTAGTGGCATTTTCCCTTTGGGATTAATCTCTATGTGTTTTCAATGTTTTGTGTAGTTTTTAGTTATGTTTTCACAAACTTCTGTAGATTCAACATTTTCAATGCAAATATGACAAAAACATGTTTGCTTTCTATTGTCAAATGCAAACACATTTTGGAAGGATTTTGTTTCAATAGAGTGAAGTTCTCTAGTCCTATGTATGGTTCTAGCCTTGTATGGTATTAATCTATCTATATATTAGACCTTAATAAGCCAAAAAAACCTACACAATAAATGATAAATCACAAATGACAACTTTTAATGTTAGTGTACAAATACTTCAATGTTAGTACATACATTTTTCAAAATTGACAATTAATATAAATTAAGAAAATAATGTACATACCTGCGTACATCTTTTGATTGTTAACTACAATCATGGCTTAGATTGATTTACACCATTGGACAACAGATGAATGGAATCGTCTAGAAGAATGGTTCATTTTCCATATTCGAAGTGCTCTTTTTACACATGCTCCTGCACCATCATGTTCACCTTTTCCATCTCCAGTTTCAAAGAAATTCCAACGATGTTTAATGTTCATTGCTTTACAAATTAAACATAAGAAAAAAATCAATCGTGAAGATTTAAATTGTCCCGCACATCCATACGACCATATCCAATGTTCATTGAATTTAACTTTATGACTTTTTAGTGATTCATAGAATTTTTTTTCAATACAATGTTGAACAAAATGTGTATCATGTGTACGATCATCGCTGATATAAATGTGATATTATTTAATCACATCTCAATTGTCACACGTGCTTTCAATTCCATCAACATCTTGTTAAGAATGTCTATATAGAACATGGACAAATATCAAAACTTGGTTAGAATGATAGTATTCACTTTGAATCTCTTTTTGTGTAGCAAATGTGTAGTTTTTGCAAAATCATCCACAGACAAAATTGTTCCAGCTGGAAAAATTTCACTAGATTGTTTGAATTGAAGGTCTTGCCATCGTTCTCTTTGTGAATTCTTGGTGTATTTATAAATTTCACTTTCAAATTTCTTGAGAAAATATGTCACACATATTTTTTCTTCTCACAATTCAATTCTTTTGGAATGTGCATCACTAGATCTTGTAGAATAAATGTTGTATTCATATTTTCTCCAATCCATGGTTACATTTGAAAGCGACTGATCATTATCGATAGTGTATTTATTGTGGAATAAAAAAATATTTCCACAACCATGACAATGTTTTCCATTGATACATTTCTTATTATAAAATACTTCATCGTGATTTCTCTCACATAGGGTTTGAGATATGAATTCACGTATTGTGGGTGGAGGTGGTGGATTTGTCCAAAATTTTTTACCAAATTTAAGAAACGTGTTGTAATATAATTGAAATTGCACATGATAACGACAACAACAGGTGTCACATATAGTAATAGGTCTAACATACCATGGTTTTTGTTGCACAAATGTAGTGATCGACATATTAATTCTATGATGATCCTCCTTGAATTTATTGAACAATTGTACTTGTTTCATTTCCATTATATGTTTTATATGGATTTCATATACATTTCATAATACTCTTTGTCGTATCACATCCCTTGAATTTGGTGAAACTCGAGCATGTTCCAACCAATATTTCTATACAATATCTTTAACACCTTCTCCCATTCTATCTTTGTAAGGTTGTCTGCAAATAATTACCCAGTAAGCAAGTTCATCATTTTCATCTATTTGCATTCTGAATTTTTCATGTTTGTATAATGTCTTTTTTGAGGTTCCAATTGCTTTTGCTAGTTGTGTTGTCAAACGTTTTTGTCTAGTACTAGCTGAAACAATTGCTATTTGAATTTCTCTACGTGCAACATTGGTATCTTTCTTTTTTGGATTTTAATTTTTTTTTTATTGCATCACCTATATTTTATATCACATTATGTTTCAGTTTCGACTTTTTTGTCGTCTTATGAATACCCAATAATGATGTAGCACCTTCTAACTTCTTGGACACCAATAAACATCTCAAAATTTGCGCTTGTCCTGTTATTGAACAATCCTTGAGAATATCATCATAAATTTTTGTAGCATGATATCATGCAACATGTATGGGTAATGTTTCTCCATATTTGTCGCAATCAATGTCTTCTAACATTTCATTATCAATGGTGAAAGTACCTATACATCAAGTTAAATTTAATTTAACATATGTCCAAAAATACAATTCATTATAAAAAATGAATTTTGAAAATACATGATATATACATACCAAGTCCAATTTCCGGATCTTGGTTTTGATCTTCAATATTGACATCATTAACATTAACATGTAAATCACTATTTATATCTTCAACTTTCATTTGTTATTCTTGTACCCTATTTTCAATTTCCATTTCATCAAAAGTGTCATGTAAATTTGTTCCTATATCTTGAATTCTCTCTTCCATTTCTGCAACCCTTGCTCTTTTGGCTGTATTTCTGAATTTTTGTTTTCCCCTATTAGCATCATTATCACCTTTACAATCAAATTTTTTTTACGGTTTATTTTATTGCCCATAATTACTTAATCTCCTTTTTAAAAACCGTTGGAAAAAAATAAGAACACCTTGTAAAGAAATCTTATTTGTAAAACAATTGAAAAAAAAAATCTTTTAAAAAAAACCTTATATGAAAAAACAACTTATATAAATATTTTTGAAAATAAAACTCATTTACAAAAATACTTTGCAAAAAAAATCTTTGGAAAAAACCCATTGCAAAGAACCTACTTCGCAAAAATACCTTGGAAAAAAAACTTTTTGAAAAAACCTCTTGCAAAGAAATAAATCCTTTGCAAAAATACCTTGAAAAAAAAACTCATTGGAAAAAAACCCATTGGAAAAAAACCCATTGCAAAGAAATAACCTACTTTGCAAAAATATCTTGGAAACAAACTCTATGAAAAAAATTCTTGCAAAGAAATAACTTCTTTTCAAAAATACTTTAGAACACAAAATCTTTGGCAAAAGTGCCTTGGGAAAAAACTTTTTGAATGTACCCCTTGAAAATAAATAAGAATAAAAATACCTTGTAAAAAAAATCCTTTGGCAAAATAAATCTCCTCTGAAAACCACTTCAAAAATATTTTTACTTATACAAAATGAAGAGGCAAGAAAATAATGAGGCTCTTTCATTTTACTTATATGAAATGAAGAGGTGCAAAAATATGGAGACTCTTTCGTTTTACTTATACGAAATGAAGATGTGTGAAAATAATGAGGCTCTTTCATTTTACTTATACGATTTTTTTTCTAGCAGTAGAATTTTTTTTTTGCACTTAGTTTTTTAGCCGAACAACCTTGCTTGTAACGTCTCCATTACGAAAAAACATTGTTCAGACGGATAATTATTCGGCCAAACAATTGTTTGGCCAAATAACATCTGAGACTTGTAACCTACATAGTTTTCAAGTTTCTCCATTTTTGGAAGGTAAAATGGATGCCTTACACTAAAAATAGTCTATCGGACTTGATACCTTTAGTTTCGTCATTAAATATACTTTCTGTAGGTATATATTTTGTTGTGTATATGTGATATCTGATATTTTTATTTTTTTTGTTTTTTAACATGTGTCAAGTTTAGTTTCATCTCTTTCAAAATGAGGTGAAATAAAAAATATATAACTTTAAAAATACACCACCAAAAAAATTGAAACAAATATGGTGCGATTAATTGGAGTGTCTACTTCAAAAGGGTATTCATAGATTTTTAAGTTTTATAGTCAATTAAGAGAAAAGTGGCGCAACCAAAACATGTTTAAAAATAACAAGGTTTTTCCATTGATCGAATTCAAAAAAATATTATAATTAGTATACAGATCCGTTGGTTACAAAATTATAGTCATCACCATATTATATTGTGTGTAGATTGTCGTAGCATATTTGGTTTTTGCAAAACACAAGTTTAACAATGATTTTATGGATGCAACCAAACATGACTATTTTTTAGTCCTTTCATTTCATATGGACACACTGTCAAACATTTTCCAAAACAACATATCAAATATCAATAAAAAAATTGAACAAATTATGAATAAAAAGCCAACATAATTATCTAAAAGTTTTGTTTTTACTTAAAAGTGAAATTCTAAACAAAAATATCACTTTCATTCACCCAAAATTGAAAAACATTAAAAAATCAAAGTTTTTTTTTCATAAGACCCCCCAAAACAGACACTCATCTTCATGGATTCACCCACAAAAAAAATATTTTTGTTTAAAATATTTGGCCGGACTCCGATAAAAGACTCATGGGGGACGACGTTTAGAATCCTTGATCTCTCAACTAAATGATTTTCCTTTTTCTTTCAATTAAATGTTTGCTATTTAGACTGCTTGTTCTCTCAATTAAATGTTTTTTTCTTTTTCAATAATTGATTTTTCAAGAGTTTATTAAATGGCAGACCATACCAATAACTAACCAGATGTAAGTAGTTAATGAAATGAAATTTTAACTATTATTGGTAAATTAGGAAGTTGATTTTACATTTAGATACAAACTAGTAACTAGCTATAAGTAGTTATTCAAATAATATTTTAGAAAAGTTGTGATTGGTAAATTATGAAGTTGAATTTACATGCATGTCATTAGAGAAGTTGTGATTGGTAAATGATGAATTTTATTTTACATGCATGTCATTGGACCCAATTTTCATGAAAAAGATGAAATAAGCTTGTATTGTGGCAATTAATCATAGTTACAATAATAACATTTCAAAGTTTAGTATTATTGCGCTTAATAGTTGGGATAGAGTTTTTGTTTTATTTATTTTGTGTTATAACTATTGTGTGTTAGGGGTGATAAGTAGCGTTTCATAGTTCATAGTAGTCGATTATGAACCTATTCCAAGCCTTCCATATGGTTCTAGCATGCCCCACAAGTGTTAAGTTAAATATGCCCTTCAAACAAAATTTGAAATCCTATTTTTATCAGTACAATTAAGAAGGGCATAATTTGCAACAACATTTTAAAGGAATTACAACTTAAAGTTATTGGTGAAGATCAATTTCAAATTTTCAATTCATGAACCCTTGTGCAGTGGGGAATTAGGATTTGGGAGTAGGAACTAATTATTGTCTATTCAAATTCCCTTTGGAGTGGAATATATCATCCTAAAATTTAAATAAAATATTATGTCCTCCATTCCATTAAGAGATGAATACTCTCCACACAAAAACACAACATATGGAAAATATATTCTCCAAGTTGTTGTGGAGGTATATTGTCAAAAACAACTAAAATATGGGATTTTCCACAACCAATTTTCCTCAATTTTAGTTTATGAAAGCATTGATCCAACTATGGAATACCATTTGATTATTGATATTACATATTTGATAAATAAAGGAAGAGGTCAATGTGTAACAAAATTTATACTTGCGCTTCAATAAAATATGGACAACTCAATCTACCTATGTTCGAGTGAGATTTTTTCTAGTAGAGATCGATCTATCTCTAATGAAGCTTGTTGGACTTTGGATCTTACGGGGAATTCACCACAAGCGGTAATTGCGAAGGTTTATCTTATAAGACATGTCGATATGCTCCATATGTATTATATATCCATTTCCTCTCACAAAGAATCATTAGCATCAAATGATGCTTTGTGCCATTTTCTAGAGTTACACTATATTAATAAGCCTTGTGCAAAGTTTATTCATGGATTGGGAAAATATCCTAGAAGACGTAGATAGTTGAAATAGCGAATGGAGATGTAGGTGGATTTCTAAAGGAACTTCCATTGAAAGGATTGTCATACTCATTCTCACTTTGTAATTTTTCATCCATTTGGATGTAGATCTACTCATTGAGTTAAACCAGTATAGATCCATTTTAACTATGGCTCTACCAAGCATCGAGAGGGATCAAGTTCTTTTAAGGTCCAATTGATTTTTAATTTACAAAAATGTCTAATAAGTATTCCTACTTGAGAGGGAAATGGCCAACTTGCTTAAGTAGTTTTAAAATGGGGCAAATATTAGTAGAAGAATGAGTTGAGTAACATTAATCATCATATAATCAAATAGTTTTCCAAAAATTGTTTTACTTTTCTTTTTTTTTAAATAATAATGAATATTAAGAGTAGTTAATGAGTAAAATAATCCATAGAAAATTTTAAAATCTAGATTTCCAAAATAAATTGGAATTTGAAAAACCTTTTACCACCAAATGAATATTTTAAACATTTATCCAAATGTTTTTGAGAAATAACTTGTTTTTCTGTATAACTAAAAATGAACATTTACATGTTAGGGTTAACCTTGACTTGGGAATGAGAAATGATGTAAGTGGTTTAAGGCACATGGTTTTAGTGGCCCGTGGTTTCTCTCTAGTTGTATTTGCATTTAAAGAACCTTATAAATATGGTTGTAATATTCCATTGTAGTGTGTCAGATTCAATACGAAAGATTGATATATAATTACATAAATGTGTTTTACAATTTAGCTAATTTAAAATTAAATTTTATATGTTCTTGGTTTTATAATTTTTCTTTTACTATTAAAGTCAATTGAATTTTACTACTAATATTTTACTACTCACTTTCTAAGATAGTTAGTATTGCCCTAATATGGTTGTATATTTATATGAGCATAATGTTTTTTAAATTTTTTATTTTTTATAATTATAAATCGACATGTTATAAGTTTTTTTTTTTTACTTTACTTTTATTTTATTTTTTATTGAGGTCACATGTGCCACCTCAGCATTAAGACATGACATATCTCTCCCATTTGAGCTATAGAAAGCACCTCTCGACGCAATAAGTCCAATCATAAGTTTCAATAGAACACCCATTTCATTAAATATATACTAATTCAAGTCCATATTTATTTGGAGAGATGCCAAAAATGCTTTGTTTAAAGATCCAAATGAGGTTTTCTAAAGACCAAAATCATTTCAATAAAAAATAAATCTTTGGAATAAAAAATTGCACTTGAAAAATACTATATTTTAGAAGTGATAATTTGGGAACAATCTATTCCAAATTAATAGGTGCAAGGTACGTATCTTCTTTTTTAATTAGGACACAATGACAAACTATGGAGCATGTTGATATCATAAGTATGTTACATTTACATCAATAAATGTTTAGAAGTTTACCAAATATACATAGATCAGGGACACCAGATGAATATTAATATTATATATTTATTATATATCAACTATAATATTATATATTCTTTTAGGAAAATTTTCTGTGTTGAAGGTGATTGAATCTCTATATAGGAGGTACACAGATATTTTGCATATATTCAAGGGTTCTAAGTTTTTACAATCTTCTTACATTCAATGGTGCTAAGTTTTAAAGTCTCGAAATTATCATGAAGAAATAGATCATAGAGACTACAATGAAAACATGGTTTAAATGTTTATGCGGAAATTTTAGTGTTGGGGACTTAGCTATTGTGGATACTACTAAATGGTTTGGTTTAAGATACAAGTAGAAATATAATGTATTATGGGTTTATGCGTGTCGTGGATTTGGGTATTGGGGCATTGTAAGTTCTACAAAGTCAAAATCTAGACATAAGGATATATCATCTGTATCAAGCTAGTGTATATGATTTAAAACCATTCACATCGATTATGTGTGTTAGTTGTATAATTCAATGTCTAGGCTCGTAGTGGTTAGATGTTGTAACTCCACATTTATGGCCCCATGATGTGAATATGTGTGGAGTATGGAAATCATAGAATCCATATAGAATCAGTCTGCAATGTCCTAAATGTTGTGAATTATATGCACTTTTTAGATGTAATATAATAGCCCCATGATTCCACAAGTGGGGGATGTGAGAGGATTCTAAGAAGGTACAACGCTACCGACATGTTTACAGAATCATGTTCTTTAAAGTTACTTTAATATCCTAAGTTTCCAAAATACTTGGTCATAAAAGAGAATAGAATTAGCCCTGAATAGGTAAAAATGAGGAAGGAGAGATACATAACCCTAAATTATACTATCATGGTCTATAAAAGGTTGAAAATTTAGGTTAGACAATCATTCCATACATCATTACCTCCATCCGATATACTCAGTAGGGGAAAATTAACCAATTAACGAGTTCCATGTCTTATCCAAACCAAAGGTAGGGACATAATAGTTCTTCATGGTAATTTTGGTGGTGATTCAAATAAACCAGACAAGTCTAATATCTTAGACAAATTAATTGTGCCATTTTTTAGCCCAAAACAAAAAAGTGAGGAAATGAAAGAAAAAGACCCCCCTACTGCATATTATCTTGGGTTGGATTAAGAAGTGTCCTCAAATAACCCTAAGTAAATGATTTATCAATCTCCACACTCTATTTTTGTATTTTTTTTATCTCCTTCACCTTAGACTTGCATTATTGAAAGAAAATAGGAAATCTAGAAGATTCTTTCTCATCTGTGAATGATGAATTGTCAGATATTATTTCATTTATTGAATGCCACATACACCAACTTGCTTCCTATCATGAGATTAAATATATACATTGAATTCACTTAATTATTATCATCATACCATATTGATTTAAATGCACTGGTAGAGTATATCCTCCACACATACATGCTCCACCCACTAATGTATTTAAAGATAACCATACATTCTTTGTGAAGTATCACTCAACTAAGAAATGCTATATGATATTCTCAAGATGATATTTTCATAAATGAGTTAATAAATGACTGGTCTCCTCTAATAAATTTTCTACAGTCCTTTGGTCTTCCATCAGCAAGTTCTCCATAGATTTTTTTAGAAAAAAAATCAAAATCGTAGAATAAACCCTCTATATGATAAACACTATTTAAACACTAGAAGTGTCATGTCCCTTCCTTGAAGGAAATTAAATGTGTTGACCTTGTTAATTCCTCGATGTTTAAAAATGAATTAAATGAATTTTTCCTAGGGAGTTTTGATTAATTAATACTATGGAGGCATGTATTATATTAAATTCCTAATTTCAGTTATTTGCATGTAATTAATTATTATGGAGAATAATTAGTTTGGGAAATGAGTTGTACATGTGGTACATGACAAGGAGGGCACATGAAGGAAAGTGGTCCATGAGTTGTCAACCAGAAAAGGAAACCTAGAGAAAATCAAGAAAATGCTAAAAAGAAACTCAAGCCAAAAAGATACAAACTGCAGGAAAAAGAATCTGTCATAAAACAATAGCAATTGTCAAAAGTAGGGAAAAACAAGTAAATATAAAAAGAAGGAAAGTGCAAAAAACGTTGTCAGACATAAAGAAGGAAAATTTTGGTCAAGAAGGGCACAATTTCCAATCTGGTTGAAGGATGCATATCAAGGAAATTTTTTCTAAAGCTCATAATTTCTAATCTCCTCAAGGAAGGTGCACTCATGGGATAGGTTTAGGGTTTGAAATTGTATAAATTTCTCAATAGGTTGGATGAATCGCTAAACAGGTTGGATGAATTTTTCAACAAGTCACTTAGGCTATAAAAGAATGCTTCCAACTAATTTGAACAACTTTTAATCATTAATTTTTTTTATGTTTAGTGAAGCATAGCTTCTTGTCTAAGTGATGTGTCTTAGCTACCTTAGGTGATGTGCCCCAAGCTCTCCTAGTCTCTTATATGATCCCTTATATTATTTAGTGCATCCACAGATAGCTAAGAAGCATCCATTGAAAAACAAGATAAATCTTAGACATTATCCATTCATCCTTGGAAATCGAGGTCTAGTGAATGAGACTTCACTTATTCTCTTAGGAATGTGATATTGGTATCGAGTGTTGGTTTCAAGCCTCGAATATTTAGTCTTCGGAACCATTGAGGGAGATCAACTGTTTCAAACTCTTTATGAGATTTTCATTCTTCTGGTCATTCTGATCCCTAATATACAATAATATTTCTTCTCAAGAAGGAAGTAATTCCAAATTTTCAGTGAGAGAGGTATTCCAATTCTCATTTCATGAGCATTTTGTAAGTTTTCATGCACTGACAGTGATGCTATGGCCATGTGTTGTTAAGGAATTGTTTCTATGGGTAGGTTCAACATACCAAAGCTATAAATACTGATATATAAATCTCTGCAAGCATAAATTAAACAAGGTTTCAAGGGTTATAAGGGTTCATACCTTACAAACTGAAGGTTGATCAAAGATTTATATTTGATTCCTCTTCTTGCTCTCCAATCCAAGAGACCTGCAAAAAAAATTCAAACATTCCTCAAACCAATATGACCACATATAATACAATGATCATCAAGATGAAATGAAACCCTAATATGATAAACATCAACATGTGATCTATTGGGTGTGTTCTACTATCTCAAATACACCTAATATTTAATTATCGACCAGTGTTGGTAGGCTTAGAGTTGATACAAAATATATGCAAAGGTAAAAAGGCTCCTAGGTTGTCATGGAGATATTTTAATAAACAAAAGATCAAAAGATCTTTCAAAACAATCAGAATAATTGGACTCGACTGGAGTATTAAATTTTAAATAGCTACTAAAAGAAAGATATAAACAATAATACTTATAACTTCAAACAATAACTTATACGTAAAAGGAATTATAACAACTGAATCAACAAATAACCAACTAACTACTCATTAAGCGAAAGGCTGGGGTAAAAAGACAACTTATCTTACAAAGAATAGAAAACTGAAAAAGCGAGTAGAAAACTTAATAAATAAAACTTTGAAAGAAGCAAGTAGAAAACTTAATAAAGATAATAAACATAAGCAAGTAGAAAACTTAATAAAGATATTTAAACTCTATTCTTCAATAAATACATACCAAAAACAAGAATGATTCCTATGATTACAAATAATCTAACTTCCTCTTAAAAATAATACATCTAACCCTAAACTCTATATGCAAACAAAGATAACCATGACATAAAACAACACTAAAATCAAATCAGTGTTTAATATTCAAGAAATAAGAACAACTTAATCCATATTTAATTTAAGGTAAAAAGAAAATAAAATAAAAATAATAAAACCTTAATCAATAACCTAAAACAATCAAACTTTAATTGTAATGCTTAAATAAAAATACCAACTACAAACATAATCCAAATATTGACAAAACAAAACTAGAAACAATCTTAAAATACATAAAAACACTAAAAGCAGAACTGAGGGTTAAATGACACACTGAAGAGTAGGTCTGTAAGGGGTGGCTGAATGGAAGACTGGATAGACGGTCCGAATGGCAATCCGTACAGTTGAAAATGGTAAAAACTAACCTAAATGAACTAATTCTTCAGCTGAAGTTATGCCGATCTAAAACTAATGCATGGAATCAATAAACAAACCTATTTAATGAGCAAATTAAATTTAAATTAATTCTTAAACAAGAAGAAAGCATTACATATTAAACTAATTAGTAGGCTAGAAATTAATTTAAACAAATTGTAAATTAACTTAAGCAAGTTCATGGTAGGAAATAAATAAACAGAACTGAATCTAAATGAAAGCAAACTATTTCATATAAGCAAATTCATAACAGGAAATAAATAAACAAGACCAAATTCAAATGGAAGCAAACTATTTTATATGTTTGGAAAAAAAGACTGAAAACAATACTGGAATGAAATGACTGTAAATAAAATAATTGAAATCAAACAACTGAAAGAAAATGACTGGAAACAAGTGACTGAAAGCAAATCTATGTGCGCATCTACTTGTTTAACTCCTGAAATGAAACTAAGCTAATGCAATACAAGAAATAAAATAGCATTTACTATTATTTAATGAAAACAAACTGGAAATTAAACTAGACTAGCTAAAACAAAAAAGAAAGAACTGAATTAAACAAAGAAATGAACCTCTGGTTGATGAGGGGCCCTCTCAAAAATCATGGGTGATGTCTGCTAACTCCTACTCAAACACAATCTTCAACAACAATGCATACAACTCTTTATTCAAACTCAGAAACAATATTACAGTGTTTATGAACTGCTTAACAAAATACTTCTTTAACTCTCATGACTAACTAACTCTGCTCTTTATTCAGAGATTGATATATATAGTTTACATGAGAGATGAGAAATTTGACCCTCAAAGGTCGACTACTCTCTACTTTTAGTCAATCTTTAAAGGCACATAATTGATTTCAGTAACCAATGCCTGGACATCTTCCTTCTTCAGCGCGAGCATGCCCTCTACAGCATGAACGTGGCGTGATATTCCTCCTTTCACATGGGTAGATCTACTTTAGCGTGGCGACAATCCCTTCATTAGCGTGGTTGATGGGCTAGTGTTGAATGCAAGCATTGTGCATAGCAGCATATTTCTAGAATGCAGGTCCCTCATCAGCGCAAGCGTTCGGACCGGTGGTATTGTGGAGAGTGAGGGTGACGACACAGTCGATCTTCTAGAACACAGGCCGTTCTATGTCTTTGAATCACATGGACAGTGAGTAGATAGGTGGCAAGTGAAGGAGATTGCAAGCTGGTGTGCTATCAATAACATGGATTTATTACCCAGACGCATGGATGATTAGTTTGGTTGCAGGCTGTTTCATGTTTAAATGCCCAAAACTGGTTTTAGACAGCGTGCAGGCTGATGGGCGAGCTAAATGGAACACTGAGCTGTGAGATGGACATATTGTGCATTGATTTAGGGAAAACATGGTAAACCACCAGTGAATTTAGCGCGACAGCTAGATGACAAGCTGAACGCCAAGATTGATCGTGAGCTGGACATGTCAGGAAAAAGGTATACTGAATGAGTTTTGGTATTAATTTTCCCAAACAAACTATAAAATATGCAAACGAATATACATATCAGATAACACATTAAATATGATTTAAATAATATATTTTTGAGTTAATAAAATCATAAAAATGATATTAATAAACATAGTTGTAATAACATCAAATTTGTTCTTACCTTGTGCTGAAATAATGATCTGCATGACATAAAATATACTAAAGATAATAAAATATGTCTTTAAATATGTTATTTAATTGCCAAAAATGATAACAAAATGAGGCTCTACATTCCCCCAAACCAGAGAAATGCCAGGTCCCACTGAGAAAAAAGAAAATGATTAAGGAAGAAGAAAAAGTTGCGCTAGTAACTACCTTCTTCTACTTGGCAAATGAAGGGAATAATTTCAACTTTAATCTTATAAAATAATATTTATTTTATGTCAAAATATAAAAGATTTTACCAGTCTTATTTTAATAGCTTGTCAGGTTCAAAAATAATTCAACATTTGTTCAATGGTTATGATATAAGATGTATAAGATAGAAGGTATAAGAAAATAGAAGTAAGAGAAAAAATGATGGAATAGTAAAAGATTTGGATTTCTTAGGATACCATGCTATTATAGAAAAATTCAAGATGTGTGTCATTTAACAAGCATATGCGTTTGATAAATAATTTTATAAAGTTTATAATTAGTTCAACCATGTCCAAAGTAATACTTTGGACCTCTTGAACATATATCACAAATGCATAAATAACATTCTTAGTTAACAAGAAAAATAGTTTTCATGTGTATTTAAATAAAAAGATGCTAACAAAAAAATGATAACAAAATAAATTTTAAGGTCAAAGCATCCATGCAAAAATAAAACTATGTTCAAAAACAAAATTTGGCTGACAAATTTTAATCATTCATGCTATAATACCACAATATCTCATTCAGACCATCAGCTGAACCATTATTCAGATTCTTTGTAAAGTCTTCCATCAAATCCTTCATATTGATTGATTGATTTGTTTTTTTGTAAAAACATGCTTCATGCTATAACCTGAAAACACTTTAACATTTGTCATATGTAAGCAATTTTGTCATAGAAAGATAAAAGAAGACAAATATTTTGTTCCAAATCTTCCTAATCCCCCCCCAAACCAAAGATATGGCATGTCCTCATGCAAAGGAAAATAATAGTTTAATTCAAATAATAAAAAGTGCGAGTATGTTGTTATTGTTTTATAAAGAAAAGAATAAAAAATTGACTAGGAAATGAAATGATTCAAATATGTATATTTATGAAAAAAATAATAGTGCTTAGAAAGACCATATAAAGAGACAGTAATATAATCGAAAGAATGCCATAGGAAAAGCTAGGCATATATGCCTCATTGTAAAGATATATTGTCATCATAAAATATTTTGAGTTTGCCTCAGAGTTTGTGAGAGATGTAACTATGGGTCCCATTTCTAGGATAATAACATCCTAGGTATTGATTGAACTAGATGGCCAGGTCCAAGCCCAACTTACAACGATTCTCAAGTGACGGTAAAGATAATGGGTCTTAACATTTTATTTATAATTTTTTTCAAAAATTTCCTATATATGATCATTATTTTACGAATCATGTGCATAGTAGTGCATTAACCAGACCTCTTTACCCAATATTGCCCCACTGCCAGCAAGCATGTTCAGTACCCAGACGGGTTTATCTTGGTACCATTCAAGTATAGTCCTGCTTCCAGCGAGCCTGTTCAGTACCCTGGTAGGTTTACTTGCATTTATCGAGCTTCTTGGTTTTAAGTTGTTATGCAGCATTGACCCACTGCCAATAGGCCTATTCAGTACCCCGACGGGTTTACCTTGTATAATGATATTAAATATATGGAAGCCGATTGATACTAGAGTGTGTTAAGCCCTGATAAAACACATAATTTAATTTTACAGAATAAACTTACAAATATCTTTTCATACTAGCCTTAATCATAAATCACATCAAAAGAGAATAACTTAAAGCTATTCTTTGACCTTGGAATCCATCTTTTTTCAAAAGAGATAAGTAATGTTCCCCACAGGTAAAAATTCCACCTACTCTTGAGTTATCACAAAGAGATATTTGAGAGACAAGTTTTGATAACAAGTATAGGATGAACTAGTAATCCATAGGCACAAGATGAATTCTAATGAAAATAGGTCTTATCAAGCACTGTTCTAAATAACAAATAAAAAATATACATGTCTAAATAAAAATAAAAAAATATATATGAATCATAAAAGGTGCAGTTAAGAATGATATGCAAGAAGTTATCCTTAATTGTCACTACAAACTGCAAATTAAGAAAAGTTAAGATATCTTACGATTTCCAGATAATACTTCATAAGCTGCTTATAGAAATAAAGTATCCATGATCAAACAAAAAAACCACTTGTTAGATAATTCAGTTTATTCATAAAAACATAGAAAGGAAAAGAGTCGCATGTAATTTATTTTATCATAAGCGACTCTTATTTATTCATAGAAGCAAAAACATATCTACATATATACAAGTGATGATAACCCAAGATGGTTTCATGGATCAAGAGGAGGAGGAATAACTTCCTCTTCAATCAATTCCATTTCTTTGTGCTGTAAAACATTTTGTACAAAATCCTGTCTAGGTGTTGGTTGGTGGTAAAGCCTAAGTCTATGTCCATTCACTATAAAGGAAACTTCTGATCCATCAATTGTTTTACTTTTTACTCATCCATTTTCAAAAGCTGTAACTACTTCACAAGGGCCTAACCAACGGGTAGTTAATTTTCCTTTAAAGTTTTTAAACCATGAATCGAATAGTAATGCTCAATATCCGACATTAAATTGCTTTTTCTTGATAAATTTATCATGCCATTGCTTCCGTTGATTTTGTATTAGCATGGTTTTTTAGAGTGCATCCTGTCTAATTTCATCTAATTCATTAATCTGTAGGATTCATTGTTTCTGTGCTTCATCCAAATGCATACCTAACTGTGCTGCCATATGAAAGGTTTTAACTTGAAATTCAATAGGTAAAAGGACTTGTTTTCCATACACTAACACATAGGGGGTATGTCTGGTAGTATTTCTCCATGTTATCCTATAGGCCCATAAAGCCTCTGGAAGTCTATCCGCCCAATCCTTATCATGTAAGTGAATGGTCTTGGTTAAAATAGCTTCTAATACTTTATTGGTTGATTCTACCTGGCCATTAGCCTGAGGATGGTAAGGTGAAGAATTGGAATGTCGGATACCATACTTCATAGTGATTTCTTGCATTAATTTGGAAGTGAATTGAGTACCTTGGTCTATGACAATTTATCTGAGTACACCAAATCAGGTAAATATTTCTTCATATATGAATTCTGCTACAGATTTCTCTATAGCCATAAACAAAGCTTTAGCTTCTACCCATTTGGTAACATAATCTGTGCAAACGAAGATACATTTCTTTTTACAAGAAAAATACTCATCTTCAATATCAATCCTACCAATCCCTTTGGCTTGAATTTATGAATCATCACCCATGAGGATGGATGGACCACTATAAGAATGTAGGGATGAGAAGGAATCATGAATGGAATCCATGTTCTTGGAGGAACTTGAATCTATGGTGAAGGAAGAAGAGCTTGAATATCCAACAACCGAATCATGGCATCTTTCCTTATTCTCTGAGCTTGAACCTCCCTCTTTCTTCTATGTGCCGTATGGTAGGGGAATGTTGTTATTGTCAAGGATTTTCACTATCATGTCAATGGTTTTCTTCATGCATGCACTCTATGTATTTTAAACTTTGTGACAATAAGTGCATTGCTTCTTCTCTTGCTTCTTCTTCTATTTTTCCTTGCTACGATTCGAAACCCCATCTGAAGATTTGGGCTTCTCCTGATTCTTCTTCTCTTCCTACTTCATATATTTGGTTTTATTCTTTCCTTTGGATAGATTTGAAACTATGAAAACAAGGGGTTGATCCTTGGTGGATTTTGTGGTACCCATTTGTACTAACTTATCTTCTTCTTGAGTCAGTGACTCCATGAAGTCTGTTAGTGAAGGCATCCTTCAATTTCAAGATGTTATATTACTTGAGTGGAATGTTTATACAAACATTAAATACTCTGGCCCTATATTGAAAAGAATAGAAAATATCAAATTCTCCTCTTTATTCTCAATTCCACATTTTTTCAATTGAATCACCAACAATTTGAACTTTGTGAAGAAGTCTTGGATTGCCTCTAAGTGAGTTGGGCTCAATGAGATCAAATCATTGCTGAGTCGATGGCCTCTCATCTCATCACTCTTCCTAAATAAGGACTTGATATTGAGCCATGCTTTTTTTTGTGTTGTGATAATGTCTAAATGGAATATAATATCCCTTGAAATACTAAGGCCAAAGCATCCTGAATGCCTCATCTAGTTTGTTGAAGTACTTCGATTTTTCCACATCAGAGTTGGGCTCAGCCTTAGTTCCCACGGTGACTCTGTAGAGGCATGTTGACCTTATATGGATCACCATTTCAGAATTCCATTCAAAATAGTTGTATTGGGTAAAAAATACATGAGTCTTCTCCATTCCTATTTGCACACTGAGTGGCAGAAACACTGTATGTACCTCCAATTGAAACACTGAATTGTTTCTGGAAAATACCCTAGATAACAAATCAAACACTTCGGATTTGATTTTCATCTCCAAATATCTCTGATATCATGTGAAAATATGATCCAAAACAAGATATAGGAGCTAAGGGAATCCTAAAAATTCAATATTACTAACAAATTATGCTGAAAACAATGAAAAGAGTGAAATTAACACATAGAAATGGTGTCAATAATAGATTTTATTATGACTGTCCAACATGTAAATATGTATGGAACATGTTTATAATACAATAGAATGAAATCATTATCCTTTGTAGGAAATTTAGATGCATACATGTGGCAGCCTTAGATTAGACCTCAAAACCCACCTAAGTGGACCAATGAGCTCCCAAACCACCTCAAAGAGTAACACATGCTAGTGTGAATGAGGTTGGAGCATGATATGACACAAATGAGGGTATTTTAGGTGTGGTGGAGTGCATGGGTGAGTGGGAGTGGCTCTAGGAATCAATAAATGGTCCAAAAGAGTCAAAAGCACCCCAAATACATGCATGGGCGCCTCTACTTAACAAGTTTCCTATTTTAAGGGATGGGGAGTGCACCAATGATTGGGAAGTCATTAATGAGGACACATGTGTGTCCATAATGATCAAATGAGGGTGCTTGGGTGCATTTTTGAGTCCAAAACACCAAAGGATCCAAGATAGAGAAATACAACCTAGTTTTGGACCATATAACATAAGCATGATAATAATGAAAATGTGTCCTAGGTGTGTCACCATGGTACTAATGTAGAATAATGCTCTAAAAAAATAGAGTCTCTTTATATTATTTCCTCCCTCAACTGAAATATGAGTCGTAGTAAATGTGATCTTTGTCCCTACAAACAAATCTTGGATATGAGGTAAAAAAAACTACCATTCAAATCCTCTCTCTAGCATTCGAATTCAAGGGTGAGTACTCTCACCATTGACCAACCAAATTTCTAATTTAATAATTAATGACTTCAAATATATTTGAATACCTTAAGACCAATTTGAATTCACTCTATGAGACTGTCTGAATACTACGAAAGAGTAACTCCAAATCACTCTGAGCTTCTCTAGTCCACTAACTAACCTATTCAGGTTCTCCAATGAGAAATTTGAATCCCTTATAAAAATACACTCCCAATCACTAGGGATAACTTTAATTTACTAAGATAAAATCAAACATCTCCAAAATTACTCCCATTGACTAGAGACAACTCAAATTTCACCTAATGACTTGAATTTACCTAAAACCAATCCCGTGCACTAAAGACAACTTAAATTTATTGAAAATCATTATAATTGATTGAGGATAACTTGAGTTAAACTCAAAATCCCTCTAATTGCATGAAGACAACTCAAATTCTAAGAGAGGAAACTCAAATTCACCAAAATGACTCTAACTAATTGAAAATTAACCTTGTTCACTAGAGTTACTATGGTGCATGGTACATGGATGCATGGCGCATGGGGAATGTTCATGGTTGCATGGGTGCATGAAAAGAATTAATTAGGTGTAATAGGATCTCCATAGTCTAATAAAATCAAAATTAGGAAACAAAGAGTATTGTTAGGAATAGAAGAAACTCTTAACCCCCCCAACCCCCTTGCATGTGGAATCTAAGACCACCCAGCCATGTTTTTTGTCCATGTTGAGCTATTATTTAATTATATATAAATAATAAAATAATAAGAATAATAATTTCCATAGTCCATAGTCTGGGTACCTAGTGTCACCGTAATAAAAAATAAAAAAAATTACATATGTTTGAGGCTTAACATCAAGGAATTACAACATTGATCCCTTACAAATTTTAGAATTCATTATCTTCTCTTTTGAATTGAATATTTGAGATTTTGGAGTGTAACATCCTGAACCATAAAATGAAGCCCAGAGACACTAAATGAGCAAGGGGAATCTAAATTGAGTCAAAGCATAGAAGGATAACTTTTCTAAGGATGGGCGATCATGCCATCAATCCAAATAATTTAATACATCCATTCCTTTAAAAAATGTCATAATACAATGCAATTCGTTTTCTCAATGCACATGTGAAGCTAGGAAAATGAAGCATGCATGCACTGCCAAATTTACACATGTAATCTAAACATGAATTTAAATTTAATATAAAAATTATATGATTATCTACAGGATTCTACCTATATCCATCTAGTCCATTTATAAATCATATTATGATAATTGCAAAATCAAATTTACTACACTAGTAAAACTATATTTGCATCACTTAGCAATTATAGAATTGCAACAATTATTAAACCACATAAGAAGGTTTTCATCTACAAAAAAATTAACATGAAAACCCAGAACTTCATGGATCTCATCTACATCCATATAAATCATTGGAAATCATATCATAGGTGCATTAAAAATATGATGCCACAAAGTACATAGATCATCCAATAAACATCCAATTCACTGCAAAACAAACTGTGAGAAAAAAATAGAAGCATATAAGCATATGGAGGAACTATAAATCCACCAAGGTAACACTATAATGATCATGTATTTCCATAAACATGCATAAACCAATGGATATTTCAAAGCAAACAAAACAATACAATTTTGAAGCAGAAACTAATCAATTAACAGCTGAATCTGTAACTAATTCATTTGATTGGATTAAATATAAGTTACACAAGTTCCAAAGTCTCACTATAGAAATAATAGATCCACCAACAGAGGTGTACTCAAGAATAGCTTAACATAGCAGTATGATAACACATAACTCTATTCCTTACCGCCTATTTTCTCCTCCAGCCCACTATAAGGTGCAATGGTAATCCCTTCACTACCCAAGTCCCTCGGGACATCAGCATTCACCATTAAGATTTATGTGGAGGTTCAAGATAGAGACAAGAAAAGGACATGGAGGAACTACACAAACTTTTCCTAGGATTACATCAAATGAAACACAATATCATAGTTCCTTAAATAACACAATTCACACACATAGAAGAGTATACATAGATTTCCAAGCTCACAGTCTTACCAATCTCTTGTCAAGAGTGGCATGAACAATATTTAACCAACCAACTCCTGTACAAGCATATCAACCAAGGATTTATAGATCAAAGAAGGAAATTCCAACTTAATGGTTTAAAATGAAACAAAGGTGATACAACTTGAGTTACTTGAAAGGGGTTACTCAACCATAAAATATCCATTCAAATTCCACCAAGGAAACTTGAATTTCTAAGAGGGAGACTCCAAACCACCCAAACAACTTGAATTCATGTGGGGGCACTTTATCCATGAAGAGGAATTTGAATTAGTGAGGTGAGGAGTTAAAAAAACCAAGGAATCTTCCCAAAATATAAAAAGGAGTGATATTGAAGGAGGAGCTACACTTCTCACATGCATTGGCTAAAAATAGCCAGTGAGGGTGCCTTGTGAATGTTGGGGTTACCAAACCAAGTGTAAACTCCAAAAAGGAGTTACAAAATCACCAAGTGGCACATTCAAGAAGTGGAACCCACCCAGTCACTAATGAGGGTGCATTTGCTAATGATGGCCCATTAAATCATGAATTAGGATCAATAATACCAACATAGTCTAAAATAACCAAAATTTGGGTTCATTGTAAAATGTTTGAGTGACCATCAACTAATAAAAGAACCAAGGAATAATTACAAAATATGATAAACAAACGTAGTCCAATAAGTTATAAATTTCTAGGAATGTCCCCATTCCCCCTCACACTATGCATTAAGGCCTCCCATACTCTTTCATGATTCTGGGTGTGGCAGTTGTTTTTATTAATTAATTATTCACAAAAATAATAATGTCTCTATGTCCTTAAAAACCCTTTCCCCATAACCTACAATAAACAATTACAACATATTACATAGGTCTGGGGGATTAACATATGGAGCATTACACTCCCCTCACCCATGAAAATGCATCATCACTGATGCATAATACATACATTCCTTTACAAAAGGATAATAGACATGTCTATACATTCATAAAAATTAGAACATATTTCTAAATCTCACAATAATTCCCATGCATGCCTGCAAAAGATAACATATTTTTAACCAAAACACTACCACCTATTTTCATGTCTATCTCCACTTCATATGGAATGTGACTCCTGTAATCATCGCATTTCTTGGATTCATGTGCAAGAACCAGGACTAATACAGTGCACACAAGGAAGCAAACATCAATATTCAATCCCCACCATAGGGTATTCAATCCTCATTACAAGGCCTTCAAACCTCATTACGAGGCCTTTAATATTCAACAAATATACATCCACTTAAAAATCATATTTCAATCAATCATATGATTAACATTGGGTAAAAAAATATATGATACATGATATAAATACAATCTTCAACAATGATACTTTATTCACATTCCAACAAACACACTATTAGTATAAAACATATATATAATGTTCAAGAATATAAATACAACACATATTCATGAAATAGTTCTAATTAATCACATGAAATAATCCTAGGTACTTGAAATCAATTCCATGAAATCACAACATGAAATAAATTCCTTCTTAATCCATCTCCCTCTACTTCACCTATGATACATGACATACATAAAAGGTACATGATGTCAAACGCTTGGAATGCATCTACCCTAAGCACATTCTAATCATTTCAAATTCAAATTCAATCATGCATGATGCACATACTCTAAGTTACTTGAAATACATGAAAGATTCATGAGTTGCATTATATACATACTCTACCGAGATACATGAGATTCCTTAAACATGTTTTCCAATCAGTTGTGCACATGAAATGAACCAAGTACTTCAACCAATATCATGAAGTGCATCAAGTGTACCAACCAATATGAAGTGCATCAAGTATCTCAACCAATTTCATGAAGTGCATATAATATCTAAATCAATATGAAGTGCATCAAGTATCTCAACCAAGTTCATGAAGTGCATCATGTATCTCAACCAATATGAAGTGCGTCAAGTATCTCAACCAAGTTCACGAAGTACATCAAGTATCATTTCTTCATGAAATGCATTCTAGTCATTCAATCCCATGTATATAATTTACCAACGATTACATGGAATACTATCAGTATACTTTTACAACAAGATTCATGAAATGTTACTATGATACTCTACAAGGATTCCTTTCAACAAACATCACAAAGATAACTTCTCTAACAATATCATCAAGATATTTTTCTAACAAAAATCATAACGAAGCTTCTCTAAAAAAGATCGTAAAGAATCTTTTCTAATAAAGATCATAAAGATCACAAGAAAAAATTCATACACTTTAAAGCAATAGGTATCATATCTCCATTTTGATGACATATGTATCATCCTATTAGTTATTTATTACGTATGTTTATGAGAGGAAAATCCATTAATTGCTTGGAATTGATTTTTGAAACAAGGCATTAATTAATTAGTTGTAGCACTTATTATTTCCCAATGATTAGAGATGCACTTTGGATAAATTATTTTTCATGAATAAGATTTCATTTTAATAAAATAATGGATATAATGGGCCATGAGGGTGCATTAGTATATAATTTTTGACCAAGATAAAATTTACAAAAGAAGAAAGAAAGAATAAAGCATCTAGAGCTAGAAAACAGAAAAACAAGGAAAGAAGACAAAACAAAGGAAAGTTAGCAAAAAGCATAAAAGGAGGTAAAAGCTAGAAAAGTGGGAATAGAGTAGAAATTAGAATAAAGTATAAATCAAACCAAAGTACAAAAACATGTGAAAGCAGGATAAAGTAGAAAAGCAAGAAAAAACAGTCAAAAGTAAAGCAAAAGCAGGAAAGCCAAGCAAAAGGTAAACATGAAATAAAAGCAAAAAGTAAATCATGAAATAAGAGAAACCTTATCCATCTAGGAGGGTTCACTAGAATATATTTAGTTCTCAACAAGTAATATTCCTTCTATAAAATAAGAAGAGAGAACCACTTTCCTATCTTTTGACGGTTTGTGAATTGAACTAAGAGAATTGCGTTACCCTAGACTTGAGATATGTGCCCCTAGTCCAAGATGGGAGATGTGTCCCATGATTCTACCATGAGGACGAGGAGAAATAGTCTTAATAATTAAGCTTACTATAGGTTCGGTTATCATATTCAATAAATTTTGAGCCAGTTGCAGTGATTAAAGAATCCTTCTAGTTTGTATCTTCATATTTTCCTACTTTCTTCTCAGGGAGAATTATCTCTTCTTCTCTTATATTCTTGAGATGAATTATTGATGTAATTCATCCTCTAAAGGTTTTGAGTTATTTTATAACATACCTCTCATATTTATTTTCATGTTGCGAATCATTAAAATTATGATTCATGTCCTATTGTGGACACCTATGCTAGATGTCTATCTAAATTGAGCTAGTTTCAGTGTTTTGAGTCATTAATGCTTCATAATAACTCCAAATTCAATTATTACACTTCCTATTTTTCAATAAAAATTCACTTAACTCATCCCATTCCTAAAATTGAGAAATCGAGACATCCTTGCACTGTTTGGGTCATCCTAAATTCAAACTAGTTGAGTAGTCCTAGAAGTCATTTTTCTCTAGTTTGCATCTTAAACCTTCTCAAAATATCTCAAAATTGTTGGAGTGAATCTCAAGAGTTAATTGGATTATATTTAATTTATTTAATAATATCCAAGTACAAATCCACTTCCATTTGTTTTTAGGGTGTGTGAAGTAAAGGATTTAGTTTGCATATGTTAGGGTGCCCAGGAGCTTTAGGATTAAACTTCATCATCACTTATTTTGAAACCATAAAAGTTCCTAGTGAATTTTGCATAGGATACTAAGATGAAAATAATTCCTTTTCTTGTTTTGAACTCATAATAACCCCAATCCTTAGTCAAAATCCTAGTTTTGAGTCACGTAGTCCATTGTTTTCTATCTTATCTGAGTTAGTGCGCCAAATATCCAAGTTGGTACATTACAACAAGAAAGAAAAATTATAAGAAACAGTAAAAAATTAGAAATGAAATATCAAATAAAATATGCAATTACTAATGCTCCTTATTATTTACCATTCAATAACTAATGCCTATTGATAATGAATTTTCTAGTTCATTCTAATGCATGCCCTTCCAATGCATATAGTATTCAATAATTATACAGTTTTCTAATCATAATAATGCATAATAATTTAATAATTACCCATAAATCAATCATACAACAAGAAACATTTCAATATTAATTAATTCAATACATACTCAAGCAATCTTTTCAAAATCATCCTAAACATATGAATCCTATCTATGTAGAGGGATTAGGGATATGCCCCTGATTTCCTGAATTAATCAATACACTATGCATGCAAACTGATACCAGCTAATGCATATTCATATCCAACACATAATATGTCAGCATAATCTTAGAAATTACCAATCATCAGTTATGTCATGCACAATACTCAAGCATTTACCAATTAATTCAATGTGCAGTAAGAGAGTCAATGCACAATGGGAAAGCATCGAAAAATCAATTATTTTATCAATAAAAGATGAAATTCACATTAACAAGAATTTACAAATCCATTCATTGAATATTAAAAGAGGCAAAGAATAAGCATGAATCAATCAAATCACTGAACATTAAAAGAAGCAATGCATATTAAACAAGCTTCGACCAATCAGATTAATACGCAGTGAAAGAGGAAATGAAAAGTGAACATGCATCAACCAATAGATATAATAAAAATTAGATAAGAAATGTATAGTTCCTACCAAACAATATATTTAGCAATAAATATTCAATAATAATCCATTCTAAGGCATACAATAAATTGATCTTTAATCTCTTCACTTTTGAAATTCAAAAGTAGGATACAACCAAACTGATATTTGAAGTGAGGATTCCAAATATTCCAATAACATAAGGGGGGATAAATTTATTTGACGAGGAAAATTTATAATTTACAAATTCACGCAAATATAAAGTTTACAACTCTATATAAGACCCAACGGCCGCAGTGTTAGAACCTAAGCTCTAATTCTAGTTTGTAATGTACCCAACCCAAAAACTAAGGCCAGAGGAAGAAAATGACCAGGGGAAATATTAATTGATTCAAATCACATCAATATAATGTTTCTAATTATATTCCATCACTCCATAAATAAAAATAATTTAATACATCCAATCCCTTAAAAAGTTGTATTAATACAATGCAGTTTTTTTTTCTCAATGCACATGTTAAGTTAGGCAAATGTAACACGCATGCAACCAGATTTACACTTATAATTTAAACATGAATTTTAATTAATATAAAAATTATATTATAATCTACAAGATTCTATCTACATCCATCTAATCCATTTATAAATCATTTTACGATAACTGCAAAATCAAAACTACTACACCTGTAAAACTAGATTTGCACAACTTAGCAATTATAGAGCTGAAACACTTACTAAACCAAATAATAATTTTGTCATTTACATATATTTTAAAATGGTTAACCCAAAAATATATGTCTCTCATATATATCCATATAAATCATTGAAAATTATATCATAGATGCATTGAAATTCAGATCCCATAAAGCACATAGAAACTAGTTAATTTCACTGGAAAGATCATCCCATAAGCATATGATTCATTCCAAAAAAAATTGTGATACCAAAATAGAATCATATCAGAATATTGAGGAAATATATATCCACCAATTATGCACTATAATGATCAGGAATGACTATAAACATGCGTAAATCAATAGATCTTTCAAAGCAATCAAAACAATCGAATTTTGAAGCGAAACGTAGTCAATTAACAGTCAAACCCATAACTAATTCATTCAGCAGGAATAAATAGAGGTTCCATCGATTACCAATGATCACTACAGACATAAAGAGTGTAATATCATGATAATATACATCCATACAACATCAGATAATCAGAACTATAGAGAAACTATCATTTCATTCAATTTTTCAAGCAGAAAAACCCATCAGCTAGTGATCAAAAATCAAGACTTTCATATATAGATTCATCTAAAAGACATTATCATCCATAATGGGATAATTTTCAGTTTAAAATATAGAAAATTAATACATAAATAAGCCTATTAAAAGATTCCATCAAGATCATATCCCATAGATAAGAAGAATGCACAAGTTTCCAAGAAATTAAACCATCAAATATGCTTCCAACCATTGATACATAGCCATGTACAATATTAGTGAATAGTTTAGCTATATAAGTAATGGAAACATCATATAAATATATAAAATAACATAAAATAAGTCATGTTTATTATCAATGTTCTATTGGAATCAACCAAACCACATTCCACCAAGCCTTAACCACTGCCAAGCCAAATCCACGCCAAATCCTCTTGTAGGGGCCATCCCCGAGCTGAGGCGATGGGTAGAAAAGTAGATTTTCACTCAAGAATATATCAACATCTAAATTTTATATGACACAAATCTATTCCTCACCATATAATTTATCCTCCGCCCCACTACCAGGTGCAATGGTAATCCCTTCACCACCCATTTCACTTAAGACATTGCCATTCACCATTAGGATTTATGTGCAAGTCCAAGATGGAGAGAAGTAGTGGACATGGAGAAACTAAAACTGTGTTTCTCAATATTACATAAATAAAAACAAAATATCATAGTTCCTTCAATAACACATTACACACACATACTAGAGTAAAGATGGCTTCCAAACTCACAATCATGTCACAACCTTACCAAGCTCTCAGCTAGAAGCAAATGAACAAAAACCAACCAACCAATGGTTCCCAAGTAGATCAACCAAGGATTTACAGATCAAAGAAGTAAATTACAACCTAAGGATGTAAAATCAAACCAAGTTAAGCTAACTTGAGTTACTAGAAGGAGGCTACTCAACCGTAAATGATTCATTTGAAGTCCACCAAGGAAACTCAAACTTCTAAGCGGATGACTCCAAACTATCCAACCAACTCAAACTCGTGTGGTGAAACTTTATCCATGAAGAGGAAATAAAATTAATGAGGTGAGTATTAACACAAATCAAGGCATTTTCCCATAATATAAAAATGAGTCATAATGAAAGAGGAGTTACACTTCTCACATGCACTAGCTAAAAATAGCCAGTGAGGGAACCTTGTGCAACAGAGGGTTACAAAATCAAGTGTAACCTTCAAAAAGGAGTTACATAATCACCAAAGGGGAACATTTAATGAGTGAAATCCAACCCATTACCAAGGATGGTTCACTCACCTAAGATGGCCCACAAAATCATGAATTAGGATCAATAATACCAACATAGGATAAAATAACCAAAATTTAGGTTTCTTGTACAATGTTTGGGTGACCATGAATTAATACAATCACCAAAAAATAATTATATACTAGGATTAAAAAAATTAGTCCAACAAGTTTTAAAGTGCTATGAATGTCCCCATTCCCCTTGACATTATGGATCAAGGCCTCCCATACGTTTTTATGGTTCATGTTGTGTTGATTTTATTAATTAATTATTTACAAAAATAATAATGTTTCTCAATCCTTAAAGACCCTTGTCACGGTACCTAGTGCCATAATAATAAATAATTACAACATATTACATATGTATGATGTATAAACATATGGGGAATTGCATGGAAAGGCTCTCCCCTAATTGTTTTTGCATCGATTTTATGATTGTTGAAAAGCTTGGGATTTTGTTTGAAAGTAACAAGCATTGAAGAGACTTTTGTGATTGAACTTTGTTGTGTTAGAATTGTTGTGCCATTTATATCATCAAGCAAAGAGTCGAAATTATTGATGCATTTAATAGGAATGAATTATACAAACTGAACAAATCAAATCTCACAGGAAACAAACAAGTATTGCTCAAGGAATTACAATATCCTGTGTTATAATAGTGTTACATAGGAAAAGAATTAGAATCATTAGGGATGAATTTGAATCTCCCAATTGGATGTGACTGTATCTGAGTGAATAGCTAACTAAGGATGTCGCAATCACTATGAGAGTCCAAGTGATTAACTCCATATGTCTAATCAAGTCACACAATTAGTAATAATTAGTTAATTCAGTATAACTAAAGTGGTAGGTGAGGAAAAGCGCCTTATCCACATGTAGTCATGTCTAACTAGCACTAATTAAGATGATTATAATCTAACTGAAAGTAACTGGAAAATAACTAAGCTTAACTAGTTCCAATTCCAGCTGACTAAAGGAGGTTGGTGCAGAGACTCCTAGTGGCTCCTAAAATGTAGGGAATGGCCTAGGAGGCACCTAAATTGATGCATGCAAGTGTAGTCAAGGATTTAAGGCTAACAACTCATTCTCCAAAAAGTATCCCCGAATCTCATCTTGCTTGCGAAACAATTTTTCAATCTTCTCCTAGGATTCTATGGGAGTACTGAAACCTTCAAGGTGGAAGAGGAGATCTCTGGATATGTGAGTACATAGATAACTGAAAGTTTCATCTAAGCGGTTTAGAAACTTGTTTCTCTCAATTATATGATGGGGCTCGACATCCCTACCAAGTATTATCCTAAATTTTCCATGCTTGTGCAAGGGTAGTTGCATATCCATCCTCCAATAAATATAATTGAAGGGTTTTAGGATCCGAGGTGTGGGAGATTGAGAATCCATAATTCTCCAGCTGGAAAAGACAATATCTTCACACAAGCTACGTAGCACCTGTAGAATTCCACTGCAAAACACTAAAGAATTGGAACTATGTTATAATCATGCCTTCCCTCTTGACATGAACACTTTCTTAGGGCCCATCACGCCTACATTGCCACTATGAATAAATTGAGAGGAAGCAAGGCACTCTTTGCGAGACTTCTGTGGAAAACAAGTTGCTTCTGGTGTTCAATGTAGAGTAGACAGACATGAAAATCACTTGAATGGATCTGACACCATGTTAGAAATTAGAATTGTTGTGGCATTTAGAGAATCAATAAAATATTCCAAATTATTGATGTAGTGAATATGACTAAATTATACAAACTAAAAAAATCAAATCTCATAAGAAACAAACAAGTATTTCTAAGGGAATTACAGTATTATCTTCATTACAATATTTGGTGTTACAATAGTGTTCCATAGGAAAAGAATTCAAATCATTAGGGATGAATTCCAATCTCCTAACTAGATGTGAGTGTATATGACTGGATAGCTAACTAGGGATGTCTCAATCACTATCAAATTCGATGTGGTTCACTCCAGATGTCTAATCAAGTCACACAATCAGTAATAATCAGTTAACTCAATATAACTAAAGTGGTAGGTGAAAACACGTTCCTTATTCACATGTATTCATGTATAACTAGTGCTAACTGAGATGATTGTTATCTAACTAAAAGTAACTGGAAAATAACTAAGCTTAACTAGTTCCAACTTCAACTGACTGAAGGATGTTGGTGCCATGACTCCAAGTGGCTCCTAAGATGTAGGGAATGGACTAGGAGGTGCCTAAAATGATGCATGCAAGTGCAGTTAATGGAAGTCATCCTCTATCGGTGTTCTCCACACTCTAGTAACTGGTACATGTGGCTCCATTAGGCTAAGTGGACCCAATAATTAAATAAAACTCCTAAGTTAGGCTAAAATAATCTAATAGATAGTATGGTCAAGGAATCAAGATTATAAACCCTAACATGTTGATTATTCTTATCTTGATCGAGTGTTTGTTTTATTCATTTTATTTATCACTAGTATTTGAGTTCATTCAATTGAATTGAAAACAAAAATTGAAGGAATATTATATTTTATTTTATTTTCAAATGAATTTTGAATCATTTGAAAACAAAAAAACAAAAAAAAAATCATTTCATATGCATTAGTATAGTTTTAGTTTGTGTTTGGAAAATATATTGTCTTGTGTTTGTTTCAGACTTTGATAAATATTTTACATAGTGTGGCATTCGTTTTCTCCATTCATTAAAGGAAAAGAAAAAAATTGTATTTCATTTGAGCATTCAAATTCATTTGAAATGAAAAATGACTCCTCTCCATCTCATAGGATTAAATCATTGAAAAATAAATCATCATATTCCATCTTCTTGCATGGTTTTGGATTCAAGTCAAAAAATCATTAGTTTCACCTCCATTTACCCTAGTGAGCAAATAATAGCCATTGAAATTAACTAACATGCTTAATAAAAATAATTAGACATTTTATTTTATAGAACACCCACTGTAATATAGCTATAGGACTTTTGGACTAGGATAAAGTGAGTAAATTGTCCAAATCTTCTAAACAAGCTAGTAGAACGATAGAGAGTTAAAATATCCAATAATATCAATTGACATGGTTGGAAAGATTCTCTCAATTATGAGTAAAAAAAAGTTCAAGAAAAGTGATCAATTCATATTTCCACTCTTTTATTCTCCCAGTGGGTCTATTGCAAGTTAGGGGACTTTGAATAATTGTTATATCCTCGGGGAGACACCTTTTCTTCTTATATTCGGTTTGCAATTTTGTTTCAAATATACAAATGCTTGTTTTCTAGTCTTAAATATCAACTGTTCCCTCTTAGTTGTTAGTTGTGAATTGACGGGAATAGTAACCTTTCCTAGGATTCTACATTGGTGACTATGAGGGGGATTCCTTCTCCAAATAGGGTTCTTTACAATTCCTTTAACAAACATTCAATCTTGGCTTCAACGATCCAATAAAGAATTTTCCTGAAGGCACTTACTTGCACCTTAGGGGATTGATCCAGGAATATTATTACAATTCTTGCTCATATATTTTTTGGAGGATTGATATACACTCTTCGGAATATCCCTTTATCCATTGTTTTCTTGTTTGATTACCTTCATTTCTTTTTTTATAGGTATGTTCTTCTCACATTCATAGTCGGACCTGGGATTTGATATTATTATCATATCTTCACTATGTTCAAACAAGGTATTCATATATATTGTAAAATGTAAGGGTTGGACCCTGAGGAGAAAGAGCGTCCACCTTCACAACATTCCTACCAATCTTTCAATGAAGGAACCATCCACAAAATTCCTTCCAAAGTTGGAGGCGTATATCCCCTCAATGATCAAATTGAAGGGCAAGTTGAAACCATTTGAAAAGACCCTATTCCTCCCATGAATCCCTTTTATTAGAATTCTTGATCCAATAGTTGTAGAGTTTCCATAATCAATATATTTTGATAGCTCTTTTACTTTTTTTTTGGAGCCCACTGCACATAGTAGGAAATATTCATACATGTATTTGACACCATGCAATCCTACTGATAGAATATGGGCACACCCCCCTCCATGTACCGCTAGCATGGGAAATCCTAAAGGAGCCACTTTATCCCAAATCGCCACTACTAGAAATTCTCCTTTATGGGTAATAACAATCGCCCATAATCCCCCATCTAGGTCAAGTGAATATGGATTTCCCATATATGCACATGAATCCTCTCATGTTAGAATCATGTTATATTCTCACCACTGGGGTTATTCTCATGCTTACACCAAGTGATTTTCTTGGTATCCCATAATTTCTCCCTCTAGTTAAGAGGCCCATAGTGGTGCTACCTTGGTTCCTACTAGGAGTAACTTGGTCCTTCCCTCCCTCCATCGAGTGGGTAATATTACAACACTTAGAAAAAATATTCTACCAGTACCCACAACTATTCTCTAAGGGATCTCATATATGTCTTATTCTAGGGGAAACACATTCCTATGGGATAGCCTCTAATTGGGGTAATACATCATGTTTGGGGGAAACATACTGCTTGGGGTTAATACCTTACCAAAAACCAAATGCTGGCTAGTAGGGAAACCTTTTAGGCATGCTCATCTACCTTCACTTGTAGCATCTATAGGATATTACCATATACCAGAGTTATCAATCCTCCATGGGGACAACCGAAACCAAAAGGCATCCCTCCACAAGTAACACTACCTGCCTAACCCTAGTAAATGGGAGGGCCATTAGGGAACAATATGTCACCACAACTAGCTTATGGTCCTATTGGTATTTTGATGTTGCATCAGTATTACTAGTATCCATAAGCAAACTGACATATCCTATTCTTATATACATTAGATCTTCTTGATTTATCTCATTTGAATAATGATCCCATTCAACACGCACCACATTGGCCACCCATCCCTATCAAACTACCCTCAGGCATCACAAAATTTGATGGGAAACCTAAAGAATCCAATAACCATGTGATGAATTTCAATCTTTGGTGTTCTTCTAACTCCTTGATGGATGACTCCATACATTTAAAAATTTTCCATAAAACCCTTACAGGTTCAACATCCAAATGGTACATCGATATGCCATGAAATCTCATTGTCAATTTCAATTCATGCATCATACCATCTATGACTCAATTCCAGATACACATCCGGTTTGAGACCAATACTGATATTTTGAATTTGTTGTAGAAATCCACCTCCGTACACATATATTATAATATTCATGAGTGGAGATGACAATAAAGGTTGATTAAACCCACCATTCTGAACCAACTCTTTTCATATTGGTTCACAAAGTCACTTTTTCCACCCATTTTCTGAGATGATGATATGGGAAGTATAGAAGAGAAGGAAATTAGTTGTGATTAATATCCATATATGGTATAAGTTCCTAATATGTAACACTTTATGATTTGATCCCCAATTCTTCCCTTCCTCCAAATGATCCATCAACACCATTTATGGAATCCCATGTACATGGTGTGCTAGGTCTTTTTAAAACCTAATCTATAACCCAATAATTTAGGCAACTAGGGCAGCTGACCTTTACCCCTTATCCATCACAAACTAGTCCCAACCACAAATCCACACCTTATCCCATAGAATCCTTTGATGTTAATACATTTCAATCGGATTCATCTCAGCAATTCAGAGGTAAGAATAAAAACAAAGGTAAATCTAAAAAATATTTGAATAAAAAAGAGAATAAAAAACCCAAAGAACCAACCATAGAATCAAACCCAAGATGAAATACAAAGTTTCCCTACATAATTTGTGGAAATGACCACTACAAGAAGGATTTTTCATGTCATGAATAAGTCATTAAATTTATGAAAGGAAACCATCAACATGTAGGGTAAACTAACGCTTTCTTGCCACATCAAAAATAAATGCTTGTTCAAAATCCTTCCTATCTACTTGAAGGAGGTAGTGTAGGTCATCCTCCAAAAGGGTATTCGTATTCAAGTGAAAAGGTCTTTATTTGTAACGAGACATTTGGTCTAAACACCAAGTCATAGACATAAAAACCCCCTACATAAAATACTATTGATAGAGGTTCTCCTGATAATCCCTCTGCCTCCATCACCCCTCCACCTCCTATCCCTCTTCAAATACAAAATTCGTTTATTGACTCAATGTTGTATCCACCGAAGAGAACAATTAAAAAATCATAATTTAATCCAAGCACCAGTGCTTCCAAAAACTACAATATTGTAAAATACTTAGTATAAAAACCTTGTGATGCATCGATGATCAAAGTTATATAAAATTGTCCCTTGCAACATAAGACCCCGTTGTCAACCATTGGAGCTATGGACCCAGAAACATGTAACAAGATCATGTTCAACCTAAACTATTTTTAATTGAGGCTTTCCCACTAACTTACATTTCAAATTAACACTTTTTTTCATGGGAAGAATATCATCGTACCATTTTGGATGAAGGATCCTTGACTTGAGTTATGTCCTTATCCTACTGGAGGGCCATCAGCTCTCATAACCTTAAGCAATCTCCCACTACTATAAAATAATTCAATGGACATGGATTAAAACCTTATGAATGTTACAATATTTATCATTTGAAATGGGTGGAAAAACCACTTATCTTGATGTAGAATTCATCGACGCACCACTCAATTAAAACCTCTTTCTTGGTCGCAGTTCGTTTTAAACGATTACCACCATTGCATCCTTGGAATTTTTCCTTGCTTGATACCCTCACCAAGGGAAACTTGTGACCATTGACCAAATTGACTATTGCATGCCTACTATTAGTAATAAAACAACTAATAACATCCCTTTCTTGGGATATTCTAAAATCGATTATAAGAACATGGGGGTAGAAATCCTTAAGGATTCCTCACTCATGGAAGTTTATCCATTTCCTACCTCCAATCCCCCACTTCTATCTACCACGATAAATATTATTTACACTATAGTACATGTGAGAATTGCATCTCAAACTAGATCTAGGAGCTAGAACAATTTCACCATCAAAGTGTTTGACAAAAGATGCAAGAGAAAACAAAGAGATAGAAAATAGCTGGAATAGCACATGTGAAAGGTGCTGATTACTTGTCATATTATTATCATACATAATTTATAATACAATGGACAAATTCAAGTGGCTCTAGAAGCCAATTGGAGTTGTAAATGTGTCAATGTGAGAAATAACCTCAATCCCCCCTAGGTGGACCAATGGAGACCCAACTCAGCCCAAATAGACTCAAATTGATGTGTGAGTGTTGGTGAGGTGTGTTGGGTCATTAAAGACTCCAAGGCATGTGTGGGTGAGAATATAGAGGCAAGTGGGGTACTCTAGGTGGAAATAAATGCTCCTATGAGAGCTAAAATAGGCCAGATACACCCTTAATACACTTAGTCAAACTAGGGCCCCACAAATCAAGGAGGTAGCTCTCCAATGCATTAATGAGGGAGCACATGGGCTAGGTTGACCAAACCAGGCGATGTTGTAGGTGTGAGCAGGCCAAAATAACCATATATATTGCTGGATTAACTCTCCTAAGTCTAAACCATAGGACATCAGTGAAATTTAGGAAAATCAAGTTAGCCTAAGTTCTAAACTATATACTAAGGATGTATTACTGCTCCAATAGTACAACAATCCCTTGCATATTTCAAAGCTTGGGTAATACCTAGTCCATATTAACTTGAGCCAGTTACCCTTTTTGAGTCTCTAGGAATGTATTATTTCCAGGGAATTTTTCTCCCATCTAATGAAGATCTATTGGAATGCATGCACAATAACCATGAGAATAGTTCAATTTATATTTCAATATCATTAAAAAATTAAATGGATCACCATGGTCAAGGTTCATTGTCTGTGTCAAACTTGTTAAAAAATGAAAGAGGCCCCTCTCCTACTTGTTTAAGTCTTCAACTATATCTAGTACTTGAACCTTCATTTCCTCCACCTGTGTCATTTGATCCTCTTTATTCCTCCCTATTTAATGAACCTATTCCCATTATTAGCAAAGAGTGTAGTAGGGTGAAGAAGAAAAATAAGCAAACAAAACGAATCTTTGAGAGCATGTACCAATTTATGGATATCATGTTAGGAAGGAACCCACCAAAGGGTATCATTTTGAGCATAGTTTATTGTTGGTTCCAAGATCATTAAAAAATGAAGTAGACATCTTTATCATGATTTCATTCTCCATTTCAATCTCGTTAAAAAATGAAACAAAAATCATATCATCTTCTTAATGTTTGTGATTGCTTATTGCTTCTTATGCCTAGCCACTTACCACTGCCTCATTGCTATTTGTAATTTTTATTTCTTATTTCCATCATAGTTATGCTTGAATCTAGCCATTTTCATTACACTACTGCCCTTTTGTTGTTACCCTCTTGAGAAACACATTGTTATGAGTGTTCCTATTCACATACCTATTTGTAGTTATTGATAAGGATTGGTTCTGTTCACTAGAATTTAGGTGCATGCCACTTTCTCTCTAAACAAGCTCATTTTTTATTCTTGATCCTGATCATAAATACATGATATAACTTATCGACTATATTTTATCACTTTTGGGGATCGTAAAAAACATACGAAAACAAAACTCTTTACAGTCTCCTTTAAGATATTTTTTGACTCCTTAAATGTGAAAACATTGTTGAGCGAACTTGTTTTCTTTCATGCCATTAAAGTATTTGAAAGGACATTCGTCTAGTGTAAATTTACCTCATTTTCAGTCCTAATAGACTAATTACGAATAAGGAATATACAACTCAACCTTAACTAGGATATTTCTCCCTCGTATTGTTTTATGTTTTCTAGGCACACGAGACTAAACTTAAGAAAAAGAACATCCATAGAGTCTTCTTTAAGTTCTTTTCAAACTCTATAAACGTGAAAATACCATAAATATTATCTTACTTGGACTCATGAAATATACATTGAAGAACCCATATGGGATTAACCCCTACTTCTTCATGTCCATTAAAAAAATGACGAGGGACTCATCTAAGATGAGCTATACGAAGCATTTGTTATCATCCTCAAGATCATTTAAAAACAAATAGGTACGTATAATTCATGGTGGGGGGGAATTTGGGGAAAAGGGGTTTGTTGTTTTGGAAAACATTATGAAAATTATTTGTCATCACCCTTGAACATGGCACATGTTTGTGTAGTTTCTTACAATTGGGTAATCTACTTGTATCTAAGTTACACAAATTTCGTGATTCATTTACTTATTAGACTCATTCTGAGAATGTCTTGATTATTGTCCCACTATTTTTCAGTTTGTATCTCATTTTGATTCAATGTCACCAATTCAATTTTCATGTCTCACAATGTTCAATGGAATTTTAAGCCTAAATCAACCACACTATAGTCTTACGAGTTTTCATCCTTGTGTTAGTTTGTGATAATTTGATCTACTATCTTACATGACTTTCCTATGTTGCTTTTGTGTCGATGGTGTGGGATACATCAGGGCCCTCCTTTGACTAGTTTCTTCCTATTAACTCCAATACATTATCCAATAATTGGACTTAGAAACCGGTTATTACATTGGGACCTACATGCCTCAATGGTAGGTTTACTCTCTTTCAAAAATGGGTCTACATCATTAACCCCTGATCAAATGATTCGACAAGTGTTCGAATTCATCTTACTTTTTCACATTCATTAGAATGCACTAGGATACCTTGGGAGTCATTTTCATTATTGGCGATTTCCCTCCCTCTTGTTAATGGTTTACACTAAGGACCGGTAATCAAGTGGTTTCTACCATGTCTGACATTATTACATCTATTTTAATGGTTACAATCGTACCATTCCGAGATTGTGACAATGATCCTATGAACCATTGATATGCACTTCACCCAAGTTGCAATGGATATTATCTAAGTATTTAGAATATTACATTATGGTCATCATGCTGGAAATCTATTTAATGTATGTATTGTCACATAGATCCACTTTGTATTCATTTATGGTTATGTCATTATTACAGCATGGATCCACTATGTATTATTTTATGGCCGTGATTTGATTAAGTCATGGAGGTTGTTGAGCCTCATTTTATTATCATTTTTATGATTTGATTAACTCAAAATTATATTATTTAAAACATATTTAATGTATTATTTGATATGTATATTCGTTTGCATATTTTATAGTTCGTTTGGGCAAATTAACACCAAAACGCATTCAGCCTTCCTTTCGCACAATATGTCCAACTCACGATCCAGCTTGGCATTCAACTCACCCATGATCCTGTGCACTGTTAACATCCAATATTAGCATTAAACGTTGAAGAAGTTTGTAAACTGTTTTGTTGACCACGTGCCCAGGTGATAGCATAATCAACAATCTAGAAGGATCATCGATGCATTTATTTCGCCATCTTGTTTTCGCTGCTCATGCATTCAAAGGAGGGAATATTCTAGAGCTTTCTCGTTGTCACGATGGTGTTTCTTAGTACCATGTCACTAGCCCATGCGTTCAATTGAAGAAGCACCCTCATTCTAGAAACCTATCATGTGTGCTCTTCCATGTTCACCACGATGCCACGTTTTCCCTAGATCAACGCCTAGCATATATCCAGCTCATGGCTCAATGTTCCATTCAACTCGCCATTCAGTTCACCCATCAGCCTGCGCGCTGTCCATAACCAGTTTTGGGCATTTAAACATGAAACATCCTGCAACCGACTCATCATCAATGCATCTGGATCGCACAGCAGCTTGAAAACTCACATGCTCGCGCTAATGAGGGACCTGCAATCTAGAATCCTGTTGTTGTGTACAAGCCTATGTTCAACACCAGTTCATCCTCCATGCTAAGGAAGGGATCATAACCACATCAAGCACGTTGAGGGAGGCCTGTTCACACTAAAGAAGGACTAGACTTGCCACATTATGCCGCGATCACGCTAAAGAAGGAAGACGTCCATCCGCTAGTTGCTGATCAATTATGTGCCTTTAAAGATTGGCTAAAATTAGAGAGCAGTCGACCTTCACAGGTTGACTTGCTCATCTCTCATGTAAACTATATATATATATATCAGTCTCTAAATACAGAGAAAACTTAGTCAAGAGAGTTAGGGAAGTATTTTGTTAAGCAGTTCATAGTCACTGTAATTATGTTTCTAAAATTGAATAAAGAGTTGTATGCATTGTTGTTGAAGCTTGTGTTTGAGTAGGAGTTAGCAGACATCACCGTTGATTGTTGAGATGGCCCCTGATCAACCAGAGGTACATTTCTTTGTTTAATTCAGTTCTTTCTTTTCTGTTTTAGCTAGTCTAGTTTAATTTCCAGTTTGTTTTCATTAGATAATAGTAAATGCTATTTTATTTCCTGTATTGCATTAACTTAGTTTTATTTCAGCAGTTAAACAAGTAGATGTGTGCGTAGCTTTGCTTTCAGTCATTTCTTTCCAGTTATTTTCTTTCAGTTATTTTATTTACAGTCATTTTATTCCAGTATTGTTTTCAGTCTTTATTTCCAAACACATAAAATAGTTTGCTTCCATTTGAATTTAGTCTTGTTTATTTATTTCCCGTTATGAATTTGCTTATGTGAAATAGTTTGATTTTTTTTTTAGATTCAGTTCTGTTTATTTATTTCCTGTTATGAATTTGCTTAAGTTAATTTCTAGTTTGTTTAAATTGATTTCTGGCTTACTAATTAGTTTAATATGCAATGCTTTCTTTTTGTTTAAGATCTAGTTTGAAGTTAATTTGCTGGTTAAACAGGTTTGTTTATTGATTCCATGCATTAGGTTTAGATCTGCAAAACTTCAGATGAAGAATTAGTTCATTTAGGTTAGTTTTTATTATTTTCAACTGTATGGACTAGCATTCAGACCATCTATCTAGTCTGCCATTCAGCCACCCTTCACATACCTACTATTCAGTCTGTCATTTAACCCTCGATTCTGGTTTTACTATTTTCATGTATTTTCAGATTGTTTCTAGTTTTGTTTTGTCAATATTTGGATTATGTTTGTAGTTCGTAATTTTATTCAAGCATTACAATTAAAGTTTGTCTATTTTAGGTTATTGATCAAGGTTTTATTATTCTTCTTTTATTTTCTTTTCACCTTAAATTAAATATGGATTAAGTTGTTCTTATTTCTTGAATATTAAACACTATTTTATGCCATAGTTATCTTTGTTTGCATATAGAGTTTAGTGTTATATCTATTATTCTTAAAATGAAGTTAGATTATTTGTAATCATAGGAATCATTCTTGTTTTTGGTATGTATTTATTGAAGAATAGAATTTAAATATCTTTATTAAGTTTTCTACTTGCTTCTATTTATTATCTTTATTATACCTGCCTCAGCAGGTATATTGTAATCGATTGCAAGTCAAACTCTTTTGACTTTGGTATTAGTTTCTCTCTTTTGATGCAGGTATAAAAAATTAAAATTTGTTTTGCAAAGTATAACTTAGGTATTTGTAAAATATATTTTTTAATTTTGTTAAAAAAACTATTTTGTAAACAGCTGATTGGTGGATAGAAGATGATGTAAACTTTGGAATTTGGTATCTGGATTTGAGTTGACATGTGGCAACGTGACATCATAATAATAAAATTAAAAAAATAAAAATTATATCCCATTGCCATCTATTATAGCAAGTGCAGAAAATTAAAGTTTCATGTGAAAAGCAACGAGACAAATTCAGCGGAAAGTTCAACTTATCCAAAGGCTTCTTTAAGAGTAACGCGATACAGTTTGAATTCTTTGGTCGCTTGGGCCAAGGTTCAAGTCTCGGGGACACTATTCTGCAACAATGGTAAATGCAAATAAAAGTTATAGCGGTCAATGGCAGAAAATACTACAATATCACAAATAGCAACAAAAAGAAAATACCTGGCAAAGTTAGTGCAACAGCTTGTAAACAGGTCGTTAATGGAAGGCTTGCGAAGTACACTTACAAACAAACCGTGGAGAGGAGGAAATGGTTAAAAATGGAGCAGGTGGAAGACGAAGATGAGGAAAGTAGTATGCGTGTTATATGGTCGTGGGTTGGGTGGGGGTGGAAACCGATAATTCACAGGAATTGTGAGCGCAGGGCAGTGCAGGAAAATGAGAGAAAGTAAGAGAAAGAGCATGGATATCCAGAATTTATAACATGAAAATGAAAATGAATCATAATACCTGTGTGGATGCCCGCGTGACATTACCTGGATCATGATCATATTTCCCGTCCCTCCGTCATTGAGTATATATATTTATGACAACAATGTTAATTCCGATTTCATTCCGATCAGCTCTCACCAAATTTCCCGTCAAACAACACTGCCATGAAATCCAATCGACCCCAATCAACCCAAACTTCATCTACACTGTTGTAGTATCAAAAGGCTTGTGGTTTAGAAGCGAAGAAATCCTTGATACTGCGAGTCCCTGGAGGAGGAGGCGGGAGCTTTTGGCGTTTCTGGGGGGGTTTGGTATGATGTTCTTGTTCATCCTTGCTATCACTACTGCCGTCCCCTTTTCCGATGGTGGAAAGCGAGTCTTCAAGAAATTCTGTCATTCTCCTCTGCCTGGAGACCGCAGATGTGATATCATCCAATCTGATGCTCTTGTGCTTCTTCTCCACGCCGACTCCCCAAGCGCTCTCGGTTAGAATTTCCAGGAATGACTGCACAGCACTTGCGATTACCCAAATGGCTTCGCCACTCACTTGATGAACGTCTCTATCCAGATTTATGATTCGCTTCAATAGAGCCAGAGGAAACGGCGGCACATTTGCATTTGAATTTTCATTACCCTCCTCGGCCTCTTCCTCCTCGTTCTCCTTCTGGGTCTCACTATTTTGTGGAGAATCTGCTCTGATTGAAGGAGATTCATTAGAGGAAATTTCAACTCAAAATGGGCCTCCTAAAATGAACTAATAAAATAATAGTTAAAATAATAAAATAATATTTATTAATTTTGGAGGAAGAAAAGAAAAAAACTACTTTTTGTTTGTATTTTTGACATATCTCCCCGTGTTTTTACTCAAATTTGATCGGGAGAGCTCGTTGGATGTGGAATTTAATTCCACATCCAACAAGTACCCACTCGGCATACTTTTGACGGACCCCGATACCCCAAAAACAAGAAATACCTGAAAAAATGGAATGATGACATCATCATTTCATTTTTTTAGGTATTTCTTGTTTTTGGGGTAGCTGGGTCCGTCAAAAGTATGCCGAGTGGGTACTTGTTAGATTCGGAATTTAATTTCGCATCCAACGAGCTCTCACGATCGAAATTTGAGTAAAAACACGGGGAGATATGTCAAAAATACAAACAAAAAAAGTAGTTTTTTTTATGATACCTATCCCAAAATTTATATTAAAAAAGTGTTTAAGACCTATACCGTATTTAAAATTTAAAGCAATTTCATTGGCTAACACATGATGACATGGAATTTCAATAAAAGTTAAAAGGCCCATTTTGAGTTGAAATTTCCTCTAATGCTTGTTTTTGTTGTTGATGTGGCTGCTGATCTTCTTCGGAGGGCTTCAGATGGGGATGAGTTTGGTTGTATTCTGCCTTCTGTGCATCTGTGAGGGATTTCCATAGCTTTGAGAGATATTTCGTTATGGGCGTGTTGGGGTGGGATTGCTTGACCTTTTCTGTGTTGAGTTTGCAAAAGTTAAAGTATGGCGATACTTTTTTGACCTTGCCGTCTTCAGCATTTCCTTTACGCTTCTTGGCCAAACCAGCCATGGTAGATGTCCAATTACCACTGCTACTGCTGCTGCTACTGCGATCTGATACTCTGCACAACTGAATAGAAAGGAAGGAGGGAATGTGATTTTTAATAATGAAAAAAGAGGGAAATT
>LPNX010101607.1:0-22554 GCA_001517045.1 Pseudotsuga menziesii | reverse complement strand
ACTTTTAGAATTGGTTATTCTTATTACTTCTTTTGAATTTTCATTGTGTCACACTTTAAAAAAACCTACTTTTAGAATGGGTACTCTACCCATCTTCTGGGAATGACAATGAAGCTCATGAGCTAAGAAAAGAGTAGGGATAAATATATAGGGTGTTGTGATTATTCTCATTCTAGTTGAATATATATAATATTTAAAGAGGACAATTTCATTTTCTTCCTAGATAAGAAAATGAGAGGAGAGGACAAGTTAGTCAAAGCAAAGCCTTAAATAGATTATGAGGCTCTACACTGCCACGAAATCCAATCGGCCCCAATCAACCCAAACTTCATCTACGTTGTTGTAGTATCAAATTTCAACTTATTTTGAAAAAATAATCTAAAGTAAACACTAACGAGCCGGAGAAACTAGGTTTTTAGATTTTTCCATTTATGTGCTCACTTATATCAAATTAAATATGGATGTCACTAGTACTAGTATATTTCACTTACACATCCAAAACTAATTAAATATAAATGATATACTTACATTTATTTGGTACGAATGTCATTTTATAATTTTTTATCTTATTTTTTTATTTGGAAAATGGAAAAGTATCAAAACCAGATAAAATTTGTCATTTCAATATTTATAGCAAATAGAATGTTAGATAACTAGATTTATAATATAATTAAAAATTATCAAAAAATATTATTTTATTTATATTTCTTTCTTAAACTATCCAAATTTTATAATACAATTTTGTATTTATTAAACATCCAAATTGCGATCATAACTTAAATGTATATTTAGTTATATAAATGATTAATTTCCTTTTTAAGGTCCGATAGACAAATTTTGGTCTCGGGGGACATTAACCATCATCATCATCATCATCAAATAAAAAACTAAAATGTATTAGATAATGAAGAATTGTAAAATTTTCATAATAGACTACAATCTTATCATGCACGGCTAAGAATTCTAGAAATTGGGCACAATGGACCTAAGAAAATAGTATTTAAAACCAGATGAAAGACAAAATCCAATTTATAGCATATTTTTCTTTTAAAAATGCCTTTTTTTATGTTAAGTTTCATGTTTTTTTCCCAACAAGTAGATATATGCATGTTATTTGATAACAATAGTTTATTTTGAACTATCTATAAATTATTCTTGGAAAATCAATTATTCAAAATATTTAACTAAAAAATATTTTTTTTCAATTTAAAATAATTAAATTTATTTTAAATTTAAATTATAAATTTATAATAAAATATAAATAAACTACTCTCACAACAATGAAATTAATTTATAGTCTTATAAGCTATTATTTCTCATTTCCTATTTATGCTAGTCTATAAAAAAAACTTGCATATTTGTATAACATTATAAATTTATAATAAAATATAAATAAACTATTCTCACAACAATGATTTTAATTTATAGTCTTATAAGCTATTATTTCTCATTTCCTATTTATGCTAGTCTATAAAGAAACTTGCATATTTTTATAACATAAGTCAAGAATATTACTAGAAGTATGTAAGGAAGCTTGAATATGCTTGTTTTATGCTACATTGCAATAACCTATATCGTATTTAAATTGACATTTTTTAATTCATTTTTGTTTTAATTTCTTTCAAATTGTAATTATATTTGTTTTATCATATATTTTGAAAATTATCCTATTGCTATATATTTTCAATCTCTTCTTAGGAGGAAGGTACTAAGCAACTTTGTTGCTTATTCCACTTGTTAAGTTTTCTACTTGCTTCTATTTATTATCTTTATTAAGTTTCTACTTGCTTCTTTCAAAGTTTTATTTATAAAGTTTTCTACTCACTTTTTCAGTTTTCTATTCTTTGTAAGATAAGTTGTCTTTTTATCCCAACCAACCACTTAAGGAGTAGTTAATTGGTTATTTGTTAGTTCAATTGTTATAATTCTTTTTTTGTATGATTTAGTGCCTGAAGTTATAAGTATTATTTTTTATATCTTTCTTTTTAGTAGTTGTTTAAAATTTGATACTCTAGTCCAGTCCAATTATTCAAATAGGCTTAGGAGTTTGACTTGGTTTTTCATTTTGAAAGATCTTTCGATCTTTTGTTTATTAAAATACCTCCACGATATCGTAGGAGCCTTTTTACCTTTGCATATTTTTTGTATCAACTCTAAGCCTACCAACCCCGATCAAATTAAATATTAGTTGTATTTAATATAGTAGAACACACCCAAGCATTTTGGCACCATTGGCGGGGAGTTGTTTTATAAGGTATAATAAATAGGGTTCCTTTAAGAAGTTTATATAGACAGATAGATTACTTTTATATTACACAACAAGAGGGAGGGGAGAACAGTAAGATGCAAAGACGACTTCACTACGAAATTCCCGGAATTCCCATGGTGTAACAACCAGATGCATCCACTATAGTGGGGTGTCCCAAATCCTTCTTGTTCCTTTGTTGTTTTTGTAAGTGTGTTATTTTCTGCATTTGTCATATACTTGTTTTTCTTTTTAGAACTGACGCATCTGTTATAACAGGTGCCCCTAAACCCAGCAACAATAGTAATAGCATAAGTTTCATTTAATTTAGTTTTCTTTTCATGAACAGACTTAGAGATCCTCAGGGTAGATTTATTAAGCTAGGAAAAGCTATCGACATTTCTGCTAACTTTTCTAGGGGACGTAATACCCCAACTACTAACTCACGAGAAAGGTATCAAAAAACACCTGAAGGGAGTAATTGTGCTTGGATACCTAAAGAAACTCTTCCAAGAGATATTACCAAGGGAACCATAGAAGAAGAAGGAACCTTGACTAGGGGTCTTGAGGAACTCATTCCAGAAGAAATTCAGAAGGATCAACCATAGTAACCTCTAGTTGTCCACTAGTCACACATCCAAAGGATACAACCTTTTCACTAGTAAGAAGTCTAGACTCTGTTGAACTTGTTGATCTTAAGAAGGTAAAATATCTCTTTGGAAACCCCATAGATACAATCATCTCACAAATTGAGACATCGAAAGTAGAACCTACTTTCCCTCTAGGGTCCAATAAGAAAACGATTGACCAGGGAAAGATCTCTCCCGAAACAGAACATGGGGACACTCCATTATCACCTCAAAAGGAGCTTCATAGGTATATTTATATTAAAAACCTATCCTATATGGAGGGATGGGGAGAGAACAAAGATCGTAACTAAGTTAGAAATAACAAAGGAGAAGGAGAAAATCAAACTGAGGCTACCTTCGAGTTTCCTATTCTAGATATTGTATTGGATGTAAATATGAAAAATATCCGTCCTTCTTCTTTACCTACCTTTTATTGAAAAAGTAATGAGGACCCGAACACATTCTTGTTCGATTTTGATATTCTCTATAGGAGCTATAATTATTTACAAGATGCTCACAAACTAAAACTCTTTCACACTACATTAAAAGATTCCACCTTGTGATGGTTCATGGGATTAGGTCAATCCACTATCAGGACTTGGGATGACATGAGAACCTCATTCTTCCAAAAGTATCAAGAATACTACAAACCTAAATATTCTCAACACGATATATTCAAGATGCAACAACTCAAAGATGAAATCCTAGAGGATTATCTCAAAAGCTTCATTTATACACTTCATAAATCAAAGTATCATGACCTTCGAGAAGATGCAGTACGTACACTTTTTCTCAAAGGAATCTCCAAGAAATTGCTAGAGTCTTAATCTCATGGAATCTGGTAATATTTCTCATAATACCTTTGCATAGATCAGTGAGATGTGTAAAAATTATTCTAGAAGTATGGGGAAAGTTGGGGAAAAGTTTCAAATATCTATAATAGAATAGGAAACCTATTTCAGTAGGGGTACTGGATGTTCCAATATAATACTATACTAGTTCAGGAGGGGTTACAAGGATGGAATCGGGTAACCTATTGGAAACTTTTAAGACTGACATCTTAGGAGCAATGAGTTCTCAATTAGATTCCTTACAAGCCAATAATAGGCAAGATGAAGAACATGAAGCAATGAGTATTTTCTATCCAAGGTGTAGAACAAAACATCCCCAAAAGGAATGTCCGTTAAACAATATCTATATATGTCACATTTGTACAGAGAAACATCCGACAGATAACTGTCCATCCTTGCCTGGATTGCAAGCCATATATAAGAGTGGGGATGTATGTGAAACAACTAGGAGGCCTCCTTGGCAATCTAGAGATTAATCAGCATACCAAAGTTTTCCACCACAATCCCCACCCTATTACTCTCCATACCACCAACCCCAACAATGGAATAATCATAGTTGGCAGAGTTGGCCACCTCAGTATCCCTGTCCTCAATTTCCACAGCAACAGCATTGGTCACAAGGGTGGAAAGGACCGCCATACCCTCAGTTACAACTTATCCCTCCACCTAATCATCCTTATCCTCAGCATCAACTGAATTTCCAACAGCATTTTCCTGGATTTGTACCTCCAGTTCCTCTCATTATGCAACAACCTCATCACTTCTAGAATACAAATCCTCCATGACTAACATTATTACTTGCACAACCGATACCTAACCCTAATAATAAACCAACTCAAGCTCTGAACAATATTGAGTTTCAAATTCTTCCATCCTACCTTGTTTTGACTGTACCTATACATGAGATTTAATTATGATATGGAAGGGTTGTTAATGATAAACCCAGAACATTAGTCGTCATTCATGAGGAAAATGAAGAAGAATCATATTCAAATGAAACCGTGAATGATGCCATCTTGGAGGATGTGAACATTCCAAAAGTTCCAGTACCTATCCATCCTTCGTAATAACCTATTCAGGAATAAAGAATTCCTCCATTTCCAACAAGACTAGTAATAGAAAAAACCTGTAGTTCATTCCAAGTATGATATCTTAAATGAATTAAAGCATATCTATGTCAAAATCATGTTATTGCAAGATATTAAAGACATACCAATTTACAGTAAGGCAATAAATGAATTATGCATTAAACACCCAAGGAAGAAAGAAAAATACCCCCTTACAATTCATTTCATAGGAGAGATGTCTGAATATATGTCAGATAAGTTCTGGATTGAAAAATATACAAATCCAGGAGCCCCAGTAGTGACTGTAATTAGAAATAATACAGCCATAGATAACACATTAATCTATTTAGGATCAGCCATCAATATGATGACCATCACAGTTTTAGAAGTTTTACAGTTGGGACAATTTATTTGACCTACCCCTTCCATCTTGGAACTAGCAGACCGTACTACAGTAAAGCCTGTTGGAGTCTTGGATGACATTATTGTATCAGTAGCTTCATGGGAATACCCCATTGAATTTATGTTCATAGAATCAAATGATCCTTCTAAAGGACACCCTATTATCTTGGGAAGACCATGGTTAGCTACTGCCAATGTTTTTATAGTATGTAGGGATGGGGAAATGACCATTTCCAATGGGTTGTCTACCCAAAGACTTATTTTATATCCCTCGGCACAACCAATAACTGGAACTTCATGGTGGTTAAATTGTTCCTTTGGGGACAAATATTTTGATGACATTTCCTTTCCTAGTGATTTCTCCTGGGCATTGCAAGAGCAGACTACTGAGAATGTATTGAATCAGTTTATTTCCTCTACCACTAGTTTAGATTTTCCTCAGTCATTTGCTAAATTTGATCAAATATTTGGAGATAAGTTTTCGGAAACTATGGCTCTCTCAATTTTTACAAAAACACCTTGTGTCTTCATAATCGAAGAGCATACTGGACCTTTCACCATACCTTGTGAAGTCAGCCTTGAAACATTTCTGCACATATGTGCAGTGTTAAGTGAAGATCAACAAGCTCAACTACTTAAGGTTCTTAAAAAACAAGTGGGAGCATTCACATGGGAATACACTGATATGAAGGGTATACACCCTCACACTTGTATTCACCACATTTATATGGATCCAAATATACCACCTATAAGACAACCTTAGAGGAGGATGAAGCCTTCTTTGAAGGATATAGTAAAAGAAGAATTACAAAAACTTCTTACCGCTGGTTTCATCTATCCTATTTTTTATAGAAAATGGGTGTCTCCTCTAGTGGTAGATCCAAAGAAAGTTATAGGGAAATGGCGTATTTGTGTTTATTTTAGGGAACTGCACAAAGCCACTCTTAAAGACTACTTTCCTTCACCCTTTATTGACCAAGTATTAGATACCTTGTTTGGTAAACAATATTTTTCCTTTCTTGACGGATATAGTGGATACAACCAGATCCTAATAGCAATTGAAGATTAGGATAATACCACTTTTACATGTCCTTAGGGGACATTTGCATATCGATTTTTGCCATTTGGCTTATGTAATTCACCTGCTAATTTTCTGTGAACAGTCTTAGGCATCTTTTCTAATCTTATACATGACTGTGTTGAGGTATATATGGATGATTTTACAGCCTATCGTAATACTTTCCAAGAAGCCCTTGACAACCTCGAGAAAGTTTTGATCCGATGTCAAGAGACAAACTTAGCTCTTAGTAATGAAAAGTGTAAAATGTTACTGACAGAAGGTATATTTTATGACACCATATTTATTCTCAAGGAATTAAGGTAGACCTTCCTAAGATCGATGTAATAGTTGGCCTTCCCTCTCCCAAAACCCAAAAGGAGGTGACAATCTTTCTGGGTCATGTAGGCTATTATCATCATTTTATTGAAAACTTTACAAAGATAGCTACACCAATGTTTAAATTTCTCATAAAAGATGTAGAATTCCAATGGACGGAATCTTATCAAAATGCTTTTGACATTTTAAAAGCTAAACTATCAGTAGCACCAATACTTAGGGACCCTGACTGGACCCTTCCCTTTCATATATCTATTGATGCTTCTGATACGGCCATAAGAGGAGTCCTAGACCAAAAAGAAGGACAATCACCTTATGCCATTTATTTTATTAGAAAAAATATTTCTCCTCGTGAACTAAACTATACCGTTACCGAAAACGAATTTTTGGCAGTAGTCTATTCTATTAGTAAATTACACCATTATATTACAGGGTATGATTTTTTTGTGCACACTAATCACTCTTCCATTAGATCCTTAACGAATAAACCGATCACCAATGGTAGAGATACTTGGTGGCTTCTCCTATTACAAGAATTTAATATTAACGTCATTGATCGACCTGGTAAAGAAAACTTAGTAGTGGAGTTTTTTTCTCGTATACAACACAATAGTGATAGTAAACCTATTAATGATACTTTTCCTTTCAAAAATATATTTGCTATATCTATTCAAACCCCTTGGTTTACTGATATTGCAAACAATCTAGTGACTAGAAAAGTACCACACCATTTGGATCCATACAAGAAATGCCACATAATAGTACAAAGCTCTAACTATTCCTAGGATGATAACGACCTCTTTCACACCGGCCTAGATATTTTTATTATAATATGTGTACGACATGATGAAATGATAGACATCCTCCGAGCATGCCATGATGGACCATGTGGAGGACACTTTTCTGATAGATGGATAGCATACAAAGTACTACACTCTGGTTATTATTATCCAAGCATTTTTAAGGATACTGCCAAATACGTTAAAGGATGTGATAGTTGTCAAAGAATGGGTAGACCCACAACATTAGACCAAATGCATTTACAACCTCGGGTCATGATTGAGCCTTTTGAAAAATGGGCTCTTGATTTTGTAGGACCAATCTATCCCATGCCTTGTAAAAGGAAATATATCTTGGTTTGCATAGATTATGTTACCAAATGGGTAGAAGCTAAAGCTTTGTTTAGGGCTACAGAGAAATCTGTAGTAGAATTCATATATGAAGAAATATTTACCCGATTTGGTGTACCCAGAGAAATTGTCACAGACCAAGGTACTCAATTCACTTCCAAATTAATGCAAGAGCTCACTACGAAGTATGGTATCAGACATTGCAATTATTCACCTTACCATCCTTAGGCTAATGGCTAGGTAGAATCAACGAATAAAGTATTAGAAGCTATTTTAACCAAGACCATCCACTTACATCATAAGGATTGGGCGGATAGACTTCCAGAGGCTTTATGGGACTATAGGATAACATGGATAAATACTACCGGACATACCCCATATGAGTTAGTATATGGAAAACAAGTCCTTTTACCTATTGTATTCAAAGTTAAAACCTTTCATATGGCAGCATAGTTAGTTATGGATTTGGACGAAGCACAAAAACAACGAATCCTACAGATTAATGAATTAGATGAAAGTAGACAGGATGCGCTCCAAAGAACCATTCTAATACATAATCAACGAAAGCAATGGCATGATAAATTTATCAAGGAAAAGCAATTTAATGCCGGAGATTGGGCATTATTATTCGATTCACGGTTTAAAGACTTTAAAGGAAAATTAACTTCCTGTTGGTTGGGCCCTTATGAGTTAGTTACAGCTTTGACAATGGATTAGTAAAAATTAAAACAATTGACGGCTCAGAAGTTTCCTTTATAGTGAATGGACATAGACTTAGGCTTTACCACCAACCAACATCTAGACAAGATTTCGTACAAAATGTTTTACAGCATAGAGAAATTGAACTGATTGAAAAGGAATTTATTCCTCCTCCTCCTGATTTGTGAAATCATTTTGGGTTATCATCACTTGTATATATGTATATTTGTTTTTGCTTCTATGAATAAATAAGATTCACTTCTGATAAAATAAATTACATGCGACTCTTTTGCTTTCTATGTTTTTATGAATAAACTGAATCATCTAACAAGTGGTTTTGCAGTTTGATCATGGATACATTATATCTATAAGCAGCTCATGAAGTATTATCTAGAAAACGTAATTACGCTTGTAAGGTATCTTGACTTTTCTTAATTTAAAGTTTGTAGTGATAATTAAGGATAACTCCTTACATATCATTCTTAACCGGTTCTTTTTATGATTCAGATAGTTTCTGATATTTTGATTAAGACATGTATATTTCTGATTTGTTATTTCAAACAGTGCTTGATAAGACCTATTTTCATTATCATTCATATTGTGCCTATGGATTACTAGCTCATCCTATACTTGTTATCAAAACTTGTCTCTCAAATATATCTTTGTGATAACTCGAGAGTAGGTGGAATTTTTACATGTGGGGAACATTACTTATCTCTTCTGAAAATGATGGATTCTAAGATCAAAGAAATGCTTTAAGTTATTCTCTTTTGACGTGATTTATGCTTCAGGCCAATATGAAAAGCTATTTGGGAGTTTATTTCTATAAAATTGAATTATGTGTTTTAGCAGGGATTAACACACTCTAGTACCAATCGCCTTCCATATATTTAATATCATTATACAAGGCAAACCCGCTGGGGTATTGAATAGGCCTGTTGGTAGTGGGTGAATGTTGCATAACAACTTAAAACTAGGAAGCTCGATAAATGCAAGTAAACCCGCCGGGGTACTAAACAGGCTCGCTAGTAGCGGGACTATACTTGCATGGTACCAAGATAAACCCATCGAGGTACTGAACATGCTTGCTGGCAGCAGGGAAATATCGAGTAAAGAGGTCTGGTTAATGCACTACCATGCACATGATTCATAAAATAATGATTTGTAATTCTTCTTTTACTAAACCTATTGATGATACTTTTCCTAATGAAAATCTATTTATTGTATCTGTTCAAACCCCTTGGTTTGTTGATATTGCAAACTATATAGCGAGTGGAAAAGTACCATTTGGCTCCATATGAGAAATGCCGCATAATAGTACAAAGCTCTAACTATTCCTAGGTTGATAATGACCTCTTTTGCACTGGCCCAAATCTTATTATTATAATATGTGTATAGCATGATGAAATGATAGACATCCTTTGAGCATGCCATGATGGACCATGTGGAGGACACTTTTATGATAGACAGACAACATACAAAGTACTGCACTCTAGTTATTACTGGCCAAGCATTTTTAAGGATACTGCCAAATGCGTTAAAGGATGCGATAGTTGTCAAAGAATGAGTAGACCCACAACATCAGACCAAATGCCTTCACAACCTCAGTTCATGATTGATCCTTTTGAAAAATGGGCTCTTGATTTTGTAGGACCAATCTCTCCTGTGTCTCGTAAAAATAAATATATCTTGGTTTGCACAAATTATGTTACCAAATGGGTAGAAGCTAACGCTTTGTTTAGGGATACAGAGAAATCTATAGTAGAATTCATATATGAAGAAATATTTAATCGATGTGGTGTACCTATAGAAACTGTCATAGACCAAGGTACTCAATTCACTTCCAAATTAATTCAAGAGCTCACTACGAAGTACGGTATCCGACATTGCAAGTCTTCACCTAAATTGAATTGGGTAGCCTATTGGAAAATTTTAAGACTGACATCTTAGGAGCCATGGGTTCTCAATTAGATGTTTTAATAGCCAAGAAAAGGAAAGATGAAGAATAGGAAGCAATGAGTATTTTCTATCCAAGGTGTAGAACAAAACATCCCCAAAAGGAATATCTGTTAAACAATATCTCTATATGTCACATTTGTAGAGAGGAACATCTTATAGATAACTGTCCATCCTTGCCTGGATTGCAAGTCATCTATAAGAGTGGGGATGTAGGTGAAACAACTAGGAGGCCTCCTTGGCAATCTAGAGATCAATCAGCATACTAGAGTTTTCCACCACAATCCCCACCCTATTACTCTCCATACCAACAACCCCAACAATGGAATAATCCTAGTTGGCAGAGTTGGCCACCTCGGTATCCTCGTCCTCAATTTCCACAGAAAAAATATTGGTCACAAGGGTGGAAAGGAAAGCCATAACCTCAATAACAACTTATCCCCCCACCTAATCATCCATATTCTCAGCATCAACCGAATTTCCAACAGCATTTTCCTAGATTTGGACCTCCAGTTCCTCTCATTGCACAACAACCTCATCACTTCTAGAATACAAATCCTCCATGACCAACATTATTACATGCACAATCGATACCTAACCCTAATAATAAACCAACTCAAGCTCTTAACAATATTGAATTTCAAACTCTTCCATCCTACCTTATTTTGACTGTACTTATACATGAGTTTCAATTATGGTCTAGAAGTGTTGTTAATGATAAACCCAGAACATCAGTCATCATTCGTGAGGAAAACAAAGAAGAAGAAGATTCAAATGAACCCATGAATGATTCCATATTGGAGGATGTGAACATTCCAAAAGTTCCAGTACCTACCTATCCTCCACAAGAACCTATTCAGGAGCAAAGAATTCCTCCATTTCCAGGAAGACTAGTAATAGAAAAACCCATAGTTCAGTTCGAGTATGATATCTTGAATGAATTAAAGAATATCTGTGTCAAAATCATATTATTGCAAGATATTAAAGACATACCAATTTATAGTAAGGTAATAAAGGAATTATGCATTAAACACCCAGGGAAGAAACAAAAATACCCCCTTACAATTCATGTGATAGGAGAGATGTCTGAATATATGTCAGATCGGTCCTAGATTGCAAAATATACAAATCCAAGAGCCCCAATAGTGACTGTAATTATAAATAATACCACCATAGATAACACATTAATCGATTTAGGATCAGCCATCAATATGATGACCACCACAGTTTTAGAAGTTTTACAGTTGGGACAATTTCTTTGACCTACCCCTTCCATCTTGGAACTAGCAGACCGTACTACGGTAAAGCCTGTTGGAGTCCTGGACGACATTATTGTATCATTAGCTTCATGGGAATACCCCATCGACTTTATGGTCATAGAATCAAATGATCCTTCTAAAGGACACCCTATTATCTTAGGAAGACCATGGTTAGCTACTGCCAATGCTTTTATAGTATGTAGGGATGGGGAGATGACCATTCCCAATGGGTTGTCTACCCAAAGACTCATTTTATATCCCCCAGCACAACCAATAACTGAAAATCCATTGTGGTTAAATTGTTCCTTTGGGGATGAATAATTTGATGACATTTCCTTTCCTAGTGGTTTCTCCTGGGCATTGCAGGAGCATACTACTGAGAATGTATTGAATCAGTTTATTTCCTCCACCAGTAGTATAGATTTTCCTTAGTCATTTGCTAAATTTGATCAAATATTTGGAGATGAGTTTCAGGAAACTATGGCTCTCTCAATGTTTACAAAAACACTTTATGCCTTCACAATCGAAGAGCATATGGCACCTTTCACCATACCTTATGAAGTCGGCTCTGAAAAATTTCTGCACATAAATGCAGGGTTAAGTGAAGATCAACAAGCTCAACTACTTAATGTTCTTAAAAAACAAGTTGGAGCATTCGCATGGGAATACACTGATATGAAGGGTATACACCCTGACACTTATATTCGCCACATTTATATAGATCCAAATATACCACCTATAACACAGCCTCAGAGGACGATGAATCCTTCTTTGAAGGATATAGTAAAAGAAGAATTACAAAAACTTCTTACCATCGGTTCCATCTATCCAATTTTTTATAGAAAATGGGTGTCTCCTCTAGTGGTGGTTCCAAAGAAAGTTACACGGAAATGGTGTATTTGTGTTGATTTTAGGGAACTAAACAAAGCCACTCTTAAAGACTACTTTCCTTTGCCCTTTATCGACCAAGTATTAGATACCTTGTCAGGTAAACAATATTTCTCTTTTCTTGATGGATATAGTGGATACTACCAGATCCTAATAGCACCTAAAGATCACGATAAGACCATTTTTACATGTCCTTCGGGGACATTTGCTTATCCATTTTTACCATTTGGATTATGTAATTCACCCTCTACTTTTCAGCGAGTAGTCTTAGGCATCTTTTCTAATCTTATACATGACTGTGTTGAGGTATACATGGAAGATTTTACAGCCCATGGTAATACTTTCCAAGAAACTCTTGACAACGTTGAGAAAGTTTTGATCCAATGTCAAGAGACAAACTTAGCTCTTAGTCATGAAAAGTGTAAAATGTTACTGACATAAGGTATAATTTTAGGACACCATATTTATTCTCAAGGAATTAAGGTAAACTCTGCTAAGATCGAAGTAATAGTTGGCCTTCCCTCTCCAAAAACCACAAAGGAGGTGACAATGTTTTTGGGTCATGCAGGCTATTATCGTCATTTTATTGAAAATTTTACAAAGATAGCTGCACCAATGTTTCATTTGTTCATAAAAGATGTAGAATTCCAATGGACAGAATCTTATCAAAATGATTTTGAGATTTTAAAAGCTAAACTATCAGTAGCACCAATTCTTAGGGGCCCTCACTAGACCCTTCCCTTTCATATATCTATTGATGCTTTCGATATGGCCATAGGAGGAGTCCTAGGACAAAAAGAAGGACAATCGCCTTATGCCATTTATTTTATTAGCAAAAAAATTTCTCCTCCTGAACTAAACTATACCATTACTAAAAAGGAATTTTTGGCAGTATTCTATTCTATTAATAAATTCCAACATTATATTACAGGGTATGAAGTTTTCGTGCACACTGATCACTCTTCCATTAGATTCTTAATGAATAAACTGATCACCAATGGTAGAGTTACCCGGTGGCTTCTCCTATTGCAAGAATTTAATATTAACGTCATTGATCGACTTGGTAAATAAAACTTAGTAGCGGATTTTTTTTCTCGTATACAACACAATACTGATACTAAACCTATTGATGATACATTTCCTGACGAAAATCTATTTGTTGTATCTATGCAAACCCCTTGGTTTGCTGTTATTGCAAACTATCTAGCGACTGGAAAAGCACCACACCATTTGGCTCCATATGAGAAACGCCGCATAATAGTACAAATCTCTAACTATTCCTGGGCTGATAATGACCTCTTTTGCACTAGCCCAAATCTTATTATTAGAATATGTGTACAGAATGATGAAATGATAGACATCCTTCGAGCATGCCATGATGGAAAATGTGGAGGACACTTTTCTGATAGACAAACAACATACAAAGTACTACACTCTGGTTATTACTAGCCAAGCATTTTTAAGGATACTGCCAAATACGTTAAAGGATGTAATAGTTGTCAAAGAATGGGTAGACCCACAGCATCAGACCAAATTCCTTTACAGCTTCAAGTCATGATTGAGCCTTTTGAAAAATGGGCTCTCAATTTTTTAGGACCAATCTCTCCCATGTCTCATAAAAAGAAATATATCTTGGTTTGCACAGATTATGTTACCAAATGGGTAGAAGCTAAAGCTTTGTTTAGGGATATAGAGAAATCTGTAGTAGAATTCATATATGAAGAGATATTTACTCGATTTGGTGTACCCAGAGAAATTGTCACAGACCAAGGTACTCAATTCACTTCCAAATTAATGCAAGATATCACCACAAATTATGGTATCCGACATTTCAAGTCTTCACCTTACCATCCTCAGGTTAATGGCCAGGTAGAATCAACCAATAAAGTATTAGAAGCTATTTTAACCAAGACCATTCAGTTACATCATACGATTGGGCGGATAGACTTCCAGAGGATTTATGGGCCTGTAGGATAACATGGATAAATACTACCAGACATACCCCCTATGAGTTAGTATATGGAAAACAAGTCCTTTTACCTATTGAATTTCATGTTAAAACCTTTCGTATGGCAGCACAGTTAGGTATGGATTTGGATGAAGCATAGAAACAACGAATCCTATAGATTAATGAATTAGATGAAATTAGACAGGATGCGCTCCAAAGAAACATGCTAATATAGAATCAAAGGAAGCAATAGCATGATAAATTTATCAAGCAAAATCAATTTAATGTCGGAGATTGGGCATTACTATTCAATTCACGGTTTAAAAACTTATAGGAAAATTAACTACCTGTTGGTTAGGCCCTTATGAGGTAGTTACAACTTTGAAAATGGATTAGTAAAAATTAAAACAATTGACGGCTCAAAAGTTTCCTTTATAGTGAATGGACATAGACTTAATATTTACCACCAACCAACATCTAGCCATGATTTCGTACAAAATGTTTTACAGCATAGAGAAATGGAATTGATTGAAGAGGAAGATATTCCTCCTCCTCTTGATTCGTGAAATCATTTTGGGTTATCATCACTTGTATATATGTAGATATGTTTTTTCTTCTATGAATAAATAAGAGTCACTTCTGATAAAATAAATTACATGCGACTCTTTTGCTTTCTATGTTTTATGAATAAATTGAATCATCTAACAAGTGGTTTTGTAGTTTGATCATGGATACTTTATCTCTATAAGCAGCTCATGAAGTATTATCTGGAAAACGTAATTAAGCTCGTAAGGTATCTTGACTTTTCTTAATTTGAAGTTTGTAGTGATTATTAAGGATAACTCCTTGCATATCATTCTTAACCACTCCTTTTATGATTCAGATAGTTTCTGATATTTGGATTCAAACATGTATATTTCTGATTTGTTATTTCAAACACTGCTTGATAAGGCCTATTTTCATTATCATTCATATTGTGCCTATGGATTACTAGCTCATACTATACTTGTTATCAAAACTTGTCTCTCAAATATCTCTTTGTGATAACTCGAGAGTAGGTGTAATTTTTACTTATGGGGAACATTACTTATCCCTTCTGAAAAAGATGTATTCTAAGATCAAAGAAATGCTTTAAGTTATTCTGTTTTGACGTGATTTATGATTAAGGCCAGTATGAAAAGCTATTTGTAAGTTTATTTTTGAAAAATTGAATTACGTGTTTTAGCAGGGCTTAACACACTCTAGTACCAATCAACTTCCATATATTTAATATCATTATACAAGTAAAACCTACTGGGGTATTGAATAGGTCTACTGGTAGCAGGTGAATGTTGCGTAACAACTTCAAACCAGGAAGCTCGATAAAGAAGTAAACCCGCCGGGGTACTGAATAGGCTCACTGGAAGTGGGACTATACTTGCATGGTACCAAGATAAACTTGTCGAGGTACTGAACATGCTTGCTGGCAACGGGGAAATATTGGGTAAAGAGGTATGGTTAATGCACTACCATGCACATGATTCATAAAATAATGATCATATACAGGAAATTTTTCAAAAAAATTATAAATAAAATTTAAGGCCCATTATCTTTACTGTCACTTGAGAATCACTGTAAGTTGGGCTTGGACCTAGCCATCTAATTCAATCAATACCTAGGATTTTATTATCCTAGAAATGGGACCCATAGTTACATCTCTCACACACTTTGGGGTAAAGTCAAAGTATTTTATGATGACAAGATATCTTTACAATCAGGCATAGATGCCTAGCTTTTCCTATGGCATTCTTTTGATTATATTATTGTCTCTTTATATGCTCTTTATACGCATTGTTATTTCTCATAAATATACATCTGTGAATCACTTTCCTTTACTAGTCAAATTTTCTTTTCTTTACGAAACAATAACAACATACTCGTACTTTTTATTATCTGAAATAAACTATTCTTCTCCTTTGCATGAGGACATGCCACATCTTTGGTTTGAGGGAGGATTAGGAAGATTCAGAACAAAATATTTGTCTGCTTTTATCTTTTATTATTTTTATAAAAAAATTACTTATCTCTGACAAATGTTAAAGTGTTTTCAGGTTATAGCATGAAGCATGTTTTTACAAAAAAAAATCAATCAATAAATATGAAGGATTTGATGGAAGACTTTACAAAGGATCTGAATAATGGTTCAAATGATGGTCTGAATGAGATATTATGGTATTATAACATGAATGATTAAAATTTGTCAACCAAATTTTGTTTTTGAAAATAGTTTTTTTTTTGTATGGATGCTTTGACCTTAAAATTTCTTTTGTTATCATTTTACTGTTAGCATCTTTTTATTTAAATACACATTAAAACTATTTTTCTTGTTAACTAAGAATGTTATTTATACATTTGTGATCTATTTTCAATTTGTCCAAAGTATTACTTTGGACATGGTTGAACTAATTATAAACTTTATAAAAAAATTTATCAAATGCATATGCTTGTTAAATGACATACATCTTGAATTTTGCTATAATAGCATGGTCTCCTAGGAAATCCAAATCTTTTACTATTCCATTATTTATTTTTTCTTCTATTTTCTTACACCTTCTATCTCATAAATCTTATATCTTTTAATATTAATAAATGTTGAATTATTTTTGAGCATGACAAGCTATTAAAATAATATTGGTAAAATCTTATCTATTTTGACATAAAATAAATATTCTTTTATAAGATTAAAGTTTAAATTATTCTGTTCATTCTCCAAGTAGAAGGCAGTTACTAGAGAAACTTTTCCTTCTTCCTTAATCATTTTCTTTTTTCTTAGTGGGACCTGGCATTTCTCTAGGTTGGGGGAATGTTGAGCCTCATTTTATTATCATTTTTGGAGATTAAATAACACATTTAAACACATATTTTATTAATCTTTAGTATATTTTATGTCATGCAAATCGTTATTTCAGCACAAGGTAAGAACAAATTTGATGTTATTTCAACTTTGGTTATTAATATCATTTTTATGATCTTATTAACTCAAAATTATATTATTTAAAACATATTTAATGTATTATTTGATATGTATATTCATTTGCAGATTTTATAGTTCATTTGGGAAAATTAATACCAAAACGTATTCAGCCTTCCTTTTGCACAATATGTCCAGCTCACAATCCATATTGGCGTTCATCTCCCCCATCAACTTGTGCGCTGTTAACATCCAATATCAGGAAATAAACATTGAAGAAGACTGTAAATTGTTTTGTTGACCATGTTCCCAGGTGATATTATAATCAACAATCTAGAAGGATTGTCAATGCATTGATTTCACCATCCTATTTTTGTTGCTCACGCATTCAAAGGAGGGAACGTTCTAGAGGATTGTTGTTGTCACGATGGTGTTGCTCACTACCATGTCACCATCCCGCGTGTTCAATTGAAGAAGCACCGTCATTCTAGAAACCTATTGTGTGTGTTATTCCCTATTCACCACAACGCCACGTTTTCCCTAGATCGATGCCCAGCATATATCCAACTCACGGCTCAGTGTTTTGTTCAACTCGAAGTTTAGTTCGCCCATCAGCCTGTGCGCTATCCATAACCGGTTTTGGGAATTTAAACATGAAACAGCATGCAACTGACTGATCATCCATGCGTCTGGATCACACACCAGCTTGAAAACTCACACGCTCATGCTAATGAGGGACCTGAATTCTAGAATCCTATTTTTGTGTACAAGCCTGCGTTCAACACTAGTCCATCCTCCATGCTAAGGAAGGGATCATCACCACAAAAAGCACACTGAGGGAGGCCTGTTCATGCTAAAGAAGGACCAGACTGACCACATTATGCCACGATTGAGCTGAAGAAGGAAGATGCTCATGCGTTGGTTGCTGATCAATTATGTTCCTTTAAAGATTGACTAAAATTAGAGAGCAATTGAACTTTGCAAGTCAACTTACTCATCTCTCATGTAAACTATATATATTAGTCTATGAATACAGAGAAAAGTTAGTTAGGAGAGTTAGGGAAGTATTTTGTTAAGCAGTTCATAGTTACTGTAATTTTGTTTCTGAATTTGAATAAAGAGTTGTATGCATTGTTGTTGAAGATTGCGTTTGAGTAGGAGTTAGCAAAGATCACCCCTGATTGTTAAGAGGGCCCCTCATCAACCAGAGGTTCATTTATTTATTTAATTCATTTATTTCTTTTCTGTTTTAGCTAGTTTAGTTTAATTTCCAGTTTGTTTTCATTAGATAATAGTAGATGCTATTTTATTTCCTATATTGCATTAGCTTAGTTTTATTTCAGTAGTTAAACAAGTAGATGCGCGCATAGATTTGTTTTCAGTCATTTGTTTTCAGTTATTTGCTTTCAGTTATTTTAGTTACAGTCATTTTATTCCAGTATTGTTTTCAATCTTTATTTCCAAACACATAAAATAGTTTTCTTCCATTTGAATTTAGTCTTGCTTATTTATTTCCTATTATGAATTTGCTTATGTGAAATAGTTTGCTTTTATTTAGATTCAGTTCTGTTTATTTATTTCCTGTTATGAATTTGCTTAAGTTAATTTCCAATTTGTTTAAATTAATTTCTAGCTTACTAATTAGTTTAATATGCATTTCTTTTTTTTGTTTAGGAGCTAGTTTGAAGTTAATTTGTTGATTAAATAGGTTTTTTTATTGATTCCATGCATTATGTTTAGATCTGCATAACTTTAGCTGAAGAATTAGTTCATTTAGGTTAGTTTTTATTATTTTCAATTGTATGGACTTCCATTCGGACCGTCTGTCCAGTCTACCATTTAGTCACCCTTTGCAGACCTACTGGTCAGTTTGTCATTTAACCCTTGGTTCTGCTTTTACTGTTTTTTATGTATTTTCAGATTGTTTCTAGTTTTTTTTTGTCAATGTTTGGATTATGTTTGTAGTTGGTAATTTTATTCAAGCATTACAATTAAAGTTTGATGGTTTTAGGTTATTGATTAAGGTTTTATTATTCTTCTTTTATTTTCTTTTCACCTTAAATTAAATATGGATTAAGTTGTTCTTATTTCTTGAATATTAAACACTATTTTATGTCATAGTTATCTTTGTTTGCATATAGAGTTTAGGGTTAGATGTATTATTTTTAAGAGGAAATTAGATTATTTGTAATCATAGGAATCATTCTTGTTTTTGGTATGTATTTATTGAATAATAGAATTTAAATATCTTTATTAAGTTTTCTACTTACTTTTGTTTATTATCTTTATTAAGTTTTCTACTTGCTTCGTTAAAAATTTTATTTATTAATTTTTCTACTCTCTTTTTCAGTTTCTATTCTTTGTAAGATAAGTTGTCTTTTTACCTGAGCTGTCCACTTAAGGAGTAGTTAATTGGTTATTTGTGAGTTCAGTTGTTATAATTCTTTTTATGTATGATTTAGTGGCTGAAGTTATAAGTATTATTGTTTATATATTTCTTTTTAGTAGTTGTTTAAAATTTGATACTCCACTCTAGTCCAATTATTCAAATAGTCTTAGGAGTTTGAGTTAGTTTTTCATTTTGAAAGATCTTTCGATCTTTTGTTTATTAAAATACCTCCACTAGTACAAAAGTGTGGATTTTTCCACCAAGGTTTTCCATGTTTCTTACTTTTTGGTGTAAAATCCGATGTAACAGGAACGAGGCGTCGCTGTATCCATGCCTAGCTGTCGCTGTATCCACGCCTGATCGTCTCTATAGTGATGGCACTGTCTTTTGTTGACTTTTTACAACGGTCAAGGTGTGTATATAGAGACGGCCAAGAGTTTAGGCGCAGTTATGTTTGATTTTTTTGTGAATTTTGTTCAGCGTGGTTATGTTTGTTTTTTTGTGAATTTTGTTCAGCGCGGTTATGTTTGTTTTTTTTGTGAATTTTGTATGCTAGGAATGAGCATGTGAACGATTTGATTTGAGAAATATATCTTTCAGGGTATTCAGATCCGAGTCGGGACCTCAAATAACCGGCCATGGATGATCTTTCGAGCCCGAAACAGCGTCTCTCATGGAGGAAAATCAGTACATCAGAGCTTAAAACACATGATAAGGAAGGAGATCTATGGATTTCAATAAGTGGGAAGGTTTATGATGTTAGTAAGTGGTTAGACAAGCATCCTGGAGGGGATCTGCCTCTTTTGAATCTGGCAGGCCAGGATGTGACGGATGCATTCGTTGCCTATCATCCGGGCTCCGTGTGAAAGTATTTAGGTCAGTTTATGATTGGCATTCATGAAGATTACGAGGTTTCTAAGGTTTCTAAGGATTATCGTAAGCTTCTGGGGGAGTTGAAGAAGGCTGGGCTCTTCAAGGGGCCTCTGTTAGTTTATTTTTTGATAGGTTTATGGATGATGGCAATGCTGGCTTTGTGTGTAGTGGGTGTGTTGTTTTATGAAGGGTTTTGGATTCATGCTGGCTGTGGGGTTTTGTTGGGGGCAGTGTGGATTCATAGTGGATGGATTGGGCACGATTCGGGTCACTATGGGCTTGTGGGTCATAAGAAAATCGATAGGATTATTCAGTTGGTGGCTGGAAATTACATGTCTGGGATTAGTATTGGATGGTGGAAGAGAAATCATAATGCCCATCATAAATCATGCAATAGTCTGGACTTTGATCCGGATCTTCAGTATATGCCCTTGTTTGTGGTATCTTCCGGGTATTTTGCTTCTTTGTATTCTAAGTTTTACAAGAGGAAAATGAATTTTGGTGGTCTTGCTAGATTTTTTGCGAGTTACCAGCATTGGAGCTTTTATCCTGTCATGGCCGTTGCGAGGGTTAACTTGTTTGGGCAGTCAATTGCTCTACTTTTGTCTAAGAAAAGAGTTCCAAGCAAGGGTATGGAGCTTGCATGCATTGTCGTGTTCTGGATTTGGTTTCCTGCTTGCCCACTTGGGCTGAGAGGACAGGGTTTGTTTTGTCCAGCTTTGCTGTGATAGGGATCCAGCATGTTCAGTTCTACTTGAATCGTATCTCTGGTCATGTCTACATCGGCAAACCTTGTAGTAATACATGGTTCCAGTCTCAGGCAAGTGGTACTGTTGACATCTCATGTTCTCCATGGATGGATTGGTTTCATGGAGGTTTGTAGCATCAGATTGAACACCATCTGTTCCCAAGGTTGCCCAGGCACAATCTAAGGAAAATCACTCCATTCGTGCAATCCATGTGTGCCAAACACTGCTTGCCCTATAACAATGTGCCATTTTGGGAAGCTAATATATTGGCCATTGGGATTCTTCGTACCGCAGCTCTGCAAGCTCAAGACATGTCCAAGCCTATGCTGAAGAATTTATTGTGGGAGGCTCTTAATACCCATGGTTAATATTGCTGTTATTCATTACTTTTGTTATTCTAGAAGTTTGTTTGTTTTTCTACTTAGTTTCGGAAATCTTTCACTATGATAAGATTACCTTTTCCTCTCAGGAGCACTTGAATTTATGTGTTGTCTGAAAGTTGTACGGGAATCGAATCACTTGAAAATGGTATTTGTAGAATCTCTCAGTATTTTTACATCCCTGATGTGGCTATGATCTGAAGAGTGCTAAACGTTTTATATTCTGAGTCAAAGTCACTGAAACGTGTCCTCCATTGTTTCCATCCCTGGGAACCCATCTTGTAGGGGAATTTGTATGGGATGGCTAAAGATGCCCTGGAAATGTTTTCTAGCCTTTTCATGAGAAACGCCTTAGGAGTGCATCTTGGATGTTTACATACATGAAACAAACTTTTTGTACAAGCTATGAGAGTATCTCTTTGGTTAAGCAGCTGCTACTAGGGGGTATCTATTATGCCAAAGTTACCTAGGACTTGCACCTGGCTCCATCCATAAACGCAAGCACAAGAACAAGTGGTCCATGTGGTCCATAGGGGGAAAACATGTCATTGGGGAGCCTTGAAGTTTTGAACCTTGGTGGGAGCATTAGCAGCACTCCACATTCACCAACTTGAGAAGCCCCCACAAAACATTTTTTTTTATTGTTTATGTTTTTGCCAAATGGCATGAGGCCCACCAACAACTAAAAACAGTAAAGAAAAAGGAAAATCAAATGGAAACAAGGAAGAAACAATAGAACTTGA
>LPNX010101552.1:1379697-1404510 GCA_001517045.1 Pseudotsuga menziesii | reverse complement strand
ACAGAACTGGTTAATCTCCAAGTCTCCCTGGCTAGCTTCAGGGTGGTCACTTATGACCTCAGACCTTGGAGAATGCCTACTGATGCTGATTTCAACACTTCATTCATCACTTCTCTGTAACCTCCATCCCTTTGGTCGACCATCCTCTCCTCTCCTTCTCCCTATAGATTGACATCCCTCCACCCCCTCACCACCCTCCCCAGGGCCCACCTTGGGCTACTATACTTTTTGTTGAGGGAGACCCCAACACCTTTACTTCCACCCTTCTCCAGAATATCCCTTCCCTTCCATGTCTTGATTCTCTTCCCTTGGTTTTGCCTCCGCTAAGTACACCTGTCTTTCTTCTATCATCTAGGATGCTGTCCTCAAAACTTGTCCCCACTTCACTCGATCCACCCCCCCTTCCCAAAAGTTTGGGTCCTACCCAATGAACTAGTGGTATGACGAGGACTGTAAGCGCCTCCACACCCAACTTTGGCATGCTTTCACCCATGATCACCTTGCCTACCCCTTTCTTAAAGCCTTGTATTGTCGTCTCCTTTGCCACAAGAAATGCCTCTTCATCTCTCATAGGAGATGGGAGCTAAGTACTTTCCTTGTTCACTCCTCCAAAAATTTCTAGCATACCATTTTTCCTCGCCACTCACATCTCTCACCTGATCTTGATCCAAAATCCCACACCTCATTCCTTTATGATATCCCAAGGCATCCCCTTATCTAGGTTACCTCCCCCCTTCTTGCTACTTATTCATTCCCCACGATGTTTGGGAGGTTGTTTGAGTCATATGTTCTAGCAGAGCAACATATGATGAGGGGTTATAGGTTGAAATCTTTATATATGACATCTACACTTTGGATTGCCACTTGGTTGAGCTGTTTAATCTCATGGTCTATACAGGCTTTCCAGAACCGTGGTCACATCCTCTGATCCATAAATTGAGTGCTAGTGTAGATCCCAATAACTACATAATGATCATGGTTGGACACACTTTCTCCCACCTATACGCTACAATCCTCCATATGCAGCTTTCTAGGGAGCTTGAGAGGAGATAGCTCAAAGCTAGAGGAGAGGATGGATTTTGATTGGTGTAGTAGACCATTGATCACATTCTGATTCTTATGCTCGAAGATATCATTGAGGAGCATGCCGCTGCTCTTTGAAAGTTTATTATTGCTTTGTAGAGTTTCTGAAGGCATTCGAATCTATCTCTAGAGTGGCATTATTCTAGAGACTCAAAGACACTGGCACTGTCGAGACCCTTTTGACTCCCATTATGAGACTTTATGGGTCAATTTTTGTCGTCTTCTCATGGCCCATGGGATCTTAGATTTTATTAGGAGCACCATTGGGGTTAAGCAGGGATGTCTGCTATCCTCCACTTGTTTTGGGATCTACAATGATGAGCTAGAGTCCTTATAAGGGCACATTCAGGAAGGCAATGAGTGCTTTCTCCAGTAGCTCTTGATCACTATCCTACTCTTTGCTGACGACGTGGTTCTCTTGGCCTCATCTCCAAAGGGGTTGCAGAGGCAGCTAGATGCCTTGGCCCTCTTTTGCGATCTTCGTTAGTTGACGATCAACTTAGGTAAAACCAAGGTCATGATCTTCAATGGGTCGAAGAGGCTTCTCACTGATTTTCATTTTTTTTAGAGGGGAGGAGATTGAGATCACTAACACCTATACTTATTTGGGGGTGGGGTTTAGTTCACAAGACCTCGTTTCAGTTTACGGTATGCCCTTTAAGCCCAAGTTAACAAAGGATACTGATCCTTAGCACTTCTCTAGAGATAGTGCTTTAGACACCATCTCTTCCAATATGTCTCACATGGATATTCTCATCCGACCCACAATCCTCTATCGCTCAAAGGTTTGGGGGCCATTCCTACCTGATTGTGATTGGGCCTCAGCAGAGAGTGCAGATCCTCCTCCTTCATTTCATCATCAGATGCAAACTTACAATACCTTAGTCCATTATACTTGCAAAATCTGGTGCTCGACCTTTTCGGCTAGAGGCTGTGTTCAACCTTGTCACTCTCTTACATCACTTTCGACTCTTCCTAGACTTGGTAAAGAGGCGTGATCGGTACCTGCACTTGGCATATCTCTCTATAGAGGCCATCACCTCAGTTATCCCTTTCATCTGTTGTAGGTGTTGCTATGCTGGGTTTGCAGATATTTTGGCATCTATCAATATTGTGATGGACTAGCTTCCTCCATTTAGATATTCCTTGGGCAAGCCTTGCCACCTCTTTCCTAACAACTAGGATTTGGACATAATCACAGGAAATGACATTTATATACAATTTATGTAGGTCACTTGGACCTTCCGAGGGGGTTACATCCTAAGATTTCATGGATTTGAGGGACAGTCCCATTGTTTGACCTCAATACACCTCACGCCATTGGACACATGCTCTTTGTATTTCCTTAGGTCAATTTAGAGTGGGATCTCATCGTATTTGGGTAGAGACATATCACTAGATTGACTGGTTACCCAGGATCTGCGAGGTATGTCATCTTCGAGAGGATCAATTCATCTTTCGTTGCCCTATCTACTATGAGATCTCTTGGGGGTTTCATTGTCTTTTTAGGGATCTTCTCATAGAGCTTCAGACTTTGACTAGATTCTTCATATGCCCAAATCAACGATGTCTAGCCTTATACTTGTAGGAGGTCCTTCGACTTAGCTCCTCCACTCTCCAATGACATTCTCAGGTGTAATGTCCTCTTCTACTTAAGCACCAAAAACACTCATTAACCTACTTAATTCCCATAGGTTCGAGCAGGTACTGCATGAAAAGGGAATTGACTGAGGACATATGATACCCGAAGCAGAACAAAGCATTCATTTAGTATTAAGTCATCAGTATGGTAAAGAAAGCTTTGTTTATTCAGGCTTAAAGTCAACAAGAAATTAGAATTGCATGCATGCAAAAAGTAAAGCACAAACCCTAAAAGTGACACGCAAACCCTAAAAATACATGCTAAGCTATATAAGAAGGGTCATTGAACCAAAACGATTATCTATGATTATTATTGTTGAGTTTGGTTTCTAGAGCAGCAGGTGCCGCAACAACAAGTTGGGGTTGGAGACGAAGGTCTTCAACTAACAAGGGGTTTCGGCAGTGAAATCTATCTGCCCTAATCACTTCAGGATAGATCATCCAGGTCTATCATCAGTTATTCACCATGTTCATTCTTCTTCAGTGATCCAACACACACAGAGAGATTTATTGCAGGTTCACGTTTTGCAGCTGGGGAACAACTGGAAATCCTCATAATAATTCGTTGGGACTCAGAATCTCAGTCTTTCCTCCACATGTCATCACTATCCTTCTCAGCAGACTTACCACACCATACTGGGTGATTATCAGTCCATTGTTTGCATATCCGGAACAACTAGAAGCAAAAACGTGAGAGAGGGGGATGTGACCTTCTTGGGGACAGAACAATTCGCTAGGTCCCTTGGAGGAGTCAAAACCTGTGCATGAGACTCCTTATCTCTCTGGGAGGCCTAGACCATCACTCCTACAAAGTTTCAGCAGCAACAAACTACTGCTCCCTCAAAAACGTCAAGATCATCAGAAGGAGGGCACTCTTTTAGCTGGGCGTTAAATTTAGGAAAGGAGCACTATTATCTTATCTCTCCGATATAACCTGCATGCATCTTATCTATTGGCAGTGTATCAGCATTATTATCAGTGGTATGTGTATCTCTTCTTACTAAAAGTCTTTGCCCTATTATCTTTCCATATTAGCTATTTTTAGGGCCATTTGGAAAGACACTTTTGCATGCACATTTTATTCATCTTTCTAGCACCATTTGAGTATCTGAACAACAAATATATTACCAAATTACATTAGAATATCGGTTGGGATATTACAGTGGTATTAGAGCATGTTCTTTGCCAGCTGTGGGCTTGAACTTGAAAAGTAAATGAATCCGAATGAAGATACTTTTGTAACTTATAGAAGGAGGAAGAGTAGATACATCGAGGAGCAGGAATTTGAAGATATTTAGTTAGAGGATATAAATTCAGACATGGACCCAACATGAGTACACTCTGACAGAGGAAAGGGAACAGGGGGAGAGGAAGACAGGTTGGAATTTCGTAACTTAGTTAGTGCATTAAATGACCTAGCTAAAGGGCAGAAATAAGTATTGCATGCCATTAATAGGTTGGCTCTTAAGCCAGAACAGGGTCATAACAGTCTACCTCTTTCACCAGTGGATAGAGGATCTACCAGTAGTAGCGGGAAACATGCATACACTAATATGCAGAACACTTCTCACATATACAACAAACCATCCATACCTACTATGTCTCACTTTTTGGAGAATACCGTTGCAGGACCCATCATACCAGCAGAACCTAGTGAACCATTTGGGGCTTATTTACAGGTATACAGGGATTTGGGAGATAAGTTCCATTCAACTATGTCATTCTCAGACTTCTGCAACATGAAAAGCAGGAACTAGCCAAGGAATTTTAACAGAGGGTTTACCCATAATTATGAATTGCAGAAAATTGTGGGAAGATTGACCATTCCTAATTTTGAAGGGACTTGTCGGTGTTCAACGAGAATATGGGTCTAGAAGTTGGATACTTACTTCCAACTCAACCCTATAACGAAGACAGATGCCATTAAATTGGCTACCCTACATCTGGACAAAGATGCTCATGAGTGGTGGTACCATGGGTTAGTGACGCTGGGTCACAATACCATCAGTTCTTATAGCGATTTCACACGGAGGCTCATGGAGCGGTTTTACAAAAGGGATCCAGAGATACATTTTAGAGAGTCAGCACAACTCAAACAGACGGGCAGTGCCGAGGCCTTCATCTCAGAGTTTCAAAGAGTAGCCACTATGGTAACAGATGTGTCCGAGAGCAGGTTGATTATGTTATTTACAGAAGCTTTGACATAACCTTTATGTGGGCGGGTGAAATCCTACAAGCCATCCACTCTACAAGTTGCGATCAACAAAACCCGAGATCTACAAGATTTAGTCCCTAAGAACAGGTTTCCAACTAAAACAAATTTCCCAATAAAAGACAAGGATAAAAAACCTTTTCAACAGGAATGGCCAAAGAAAACTTGGTTGGACGATGACACGAGGAAGGATCTGAGAAGGAAAAAATTGTGCTTCACTTGTCAGGAACCATGGATTCTAGGTCATAGGTGCGCATGGAAAGCAAAGGCCCACTATATAGAAGTCTATCCAGACAGTGAAGGGGATGAATTAGAACAGGAAACGACTGAGGAATTGAAGGCAGTAGAGGAGGAGTCACTTCAGGGAGAATCACCAGGGGGAGTCATTGCTACATTATCTGGAGTACCCAGGTTTCATACTCTCAGGGTCAGGGGAGTAATACAGGGCCACGGGGTAGGAGTGTTAATTGATCGGGGGGCAACCCACAATTTCATTGATGCAGCATGGGTGGCTTAGCGGGGTATTCATACAAAGAAATTTGAAGGATTCACCGTAGCGGTAGCAGGTAATAATAACATGGAATGCAACCATTGGATTCCCAAACTAAATGTCACACTAGGGAACTACAATATGACCGACTCATTTTATGTGGTGAATGTAGTTGATACAAATGTAGTATTAGGGGTTCAATGGCTTTACACTATAGGGAAATATGCCACAGATTACAAGGCAATGGAAATGGAATTCTAGGCACAGGATGAAAAACGGGTAGCCTCGAGGGGCATGAACACTTATCCCCCCAAACTAGTATCATCACAAAGAATGGAGGCCGTACTCAGACATGGAGACATAGAATAGTCAACTGAATGCTTTGTTACTTTTAGGAAGCCTCCAGATAACAACACCCAACATCCAGTCGATAGACATGCATTATTACAGAAACATGAGAAGGTATTCAGAGTTCTTCCAGCGGGTCGGCCGCCAGATAGAGGGTTCAAGCACATTATTGAGTTAGAGGAGTGGACAAAGGCAGTCATCACCACTTCGTACAAGCATCCCAAAAGGTACAAAGATGAGATATAGAAAACAATCAAGGAATTGCTGGAAGTAGGTTACATCTGCTCGAGTTCTAGTCCATTTGCATCATCGGTGGTCTTGGTAAAAAAGAAAGATGGCACCTTATGGATGTGTATTGATTACAGAGCCCTCAATAAGAAAACCATAAAAAACAGGTATCCCATCCCCAAGATTGATGAATTAATGGATGAGTTATAGGGGGCAAAATACTTCTCAAAAATTGATCTTCGATCAGGGTATCATCAGATCCGAGTTAGGGATCAAGATATTTCGAAAACAACCTTCCGTTGACACTATGGTCATTATGAGTTCTTAGTCATGCCTTTTGGACTCACCAACGCCTCGACAACTTTCCAATCTTGCATGAACCATACCTTCAAGGCTCAGCTGCGAAAATATTTACTTGTGTTCTTTGATGACATTTTGATTTATAGTAAAACTTGGGAGGAGCATTTGAGACACCTGGATGAGGTATTGGGAATTCTGGAAGAACAGTCTCTTTATGCAAAAATGTCTAAATGTGAGTTTGGTATGCAGGAGATGTTATATCTAGGGCATATCATAAGCACAAATGGAGTACAGGTTCACATGGAAAAGATTAGAGCTATCTTGGATTGGCCTACACCAAAAAATGTAACAGAACTGAAGGGATTTTTAGGCCTTTGCACATTTTATAGGAGATATGTAAAGGGGTTTTCTCAATTTACCGCACCACTCACTGATCTTACAAAGAAAGGGGCATTCAGCTGGATAGGAAGGGGCACAATAGACCTTTGAAAAAATGAAAAAAATCATGAGTTCTTGTCCAGTTTTGGCACTACTAGATTTATCATAGCCATTCATAGTTAAGTGTGATGCTTCAAAAGAGGGACTAGGGGCGTTATTGATGCAAAACCATCACCTGATTGCATTTGAGAGCTGAAAACTTAAAGATTATGAATGCCACTACTCTACATATGATAAGGAAATGCTAGCAATCTTAAATGCCTTAACAAAATTCAGACAGTATTTGGTGGGAAGCAGGTTTAAAGTTAAGACATATCACAACAACCTCAAATACTTCTTAGAGCAGAAAGAGTTGAATGAGCGTCAACAAAAATGGGCCAGCAAGGTACATGCATACGACTTTGAAATAGAATATGTTAAGGGAAAGAACAATGTTGTAGCTGATGCTTTATCAAGGCGACCAACCTCATTATCACTCATGAGTATATCTACTGATTGGAGATCTCTTCTCTTGGTGGAATATTCCAAAAATAAATTTGCTTGTGAATTGTTAGACGGACAAATATAGGATGACAGGTACAAGGTAATTGATGACATCATTTACTACAAGAATTGGATAGACCTCGTTCCATAGTCAGCTTTAAAGAAAAAGATTATACAGGCATCGCATGATTCACCACTATCAGGGCATCAGGGGTTCTTGAAAACTTACAGACAGATTAGAGAGAGGTTCTCATGGAAAGGACTAAAGGAGGACGTAATACAGCATGTCCGGGAATACAGTATGTGCCAACAGAATAAAATCGAACACACTCATCTGGCAGGGTTACTTCAACCATTATCGATACCAGAGCAGAAATGGGAGAGCATCTCGATGGACTTCATTATGGGTTTCCCCAATGTACAGGGACGAGATTTCTTGTATGTGGTAGTAGATCGATTGACAAAATTTTCCCACTTCTTTGCTATTTCTTTCGACTATTCAGCATCACAGGTAGTGGACTTGTTTTTCAGAGAAGTTTTCAGACTTTATGTACTACCTAAAACCATTGTTAGTGATCGTGACAGGAAATTCTCCAGTGCCTTTTGGTAGGAGCTGTTCAGATTAGTGGGGACAGAACTAGCTACTAGCACAAGTTATCATCCTCAGAGCGGCCGACAGACAGAGATAGTCAACAAATGGCTTGAGGGATATTTGAGAAATTATGTAGCAGGGCAACAAAGGACATTGATTAAATGGATACACCTAGGGGAGTACTGCTATAATGATACTCACCCTATGTCTATAAAGATGACTCCTTTGAAAGCTTTATATGGCTATGAGGCGCTAAACTTTGCAGATTTAGTCTTTGGGGACAGCAGAGCACCTAAGGCAAAATATTGGGTACATGACAGTAAAGATATTCTTAAAGTCCTAAAAGAGAATCTATAGGTAGCTTCGAATCAACAGAAGCTATATGCGTACCGACACAGAGTTGAGTGTAGTTTTGAGGTAGGAGACCTAGTATATTTATGGCTACAACCTTACAGACAATCCTCACTCAAGAAAAAAGGGGCAGAAAAGCTAAAACCCCGCTTCTATGGTCCTTACAAAGTAGTGAGGAAGGTTGGAGAGGTGGCTTATGAACTAGAACCTCCAAAGGAAAGCAAAATCCACAATGTATTTCATGTATCGAACCTTAAGAAAACAGTAGGGAAACACATTGCTCCATCCATCGAATTACCTCCCTTAGATGATGAAGGGCTTCTGGTACTGATTCCAGAGAGAATTCTACAGGTTTGAGAAAAGAAACTTCGAAACAGGGTGATTCAAGATACATGGTAAAATGGAAAGAATTACCTATGGAGGACGCCACATGGGAGGGAGAACAAGTATTGCAGCATCCTAGTTTGTAGTTGCTTGAGGACAAGCAATTTCAAGCGGGGAGGACTGTAATGTCCTCTTCTACTTAAGCACCAAAAACACCCGCTAAGTTACTTAATTCCCATAGGTTCGAGCGGGTACTGCATGAAAAAGGAATTGATATTTGGACATATGATACCCGGAGTAGAACAAAGCATTTATTCAGTGTTAAGTCATTAGTATGGTAAAGAAAGCCTTGTTTATTTAGGCTTAAAGTCAACAAAAAATTAGAATTGCATGCAAGCAAAAAGTAAAGCGCAAACCTTAAAAGTGACACGCAAATCCTAAAAGTACATGCTAAGCTAAATAAGAAGGGTCATTGAACCAAAAGGATTACCTATGATTATTATTGTTGAGTTTGGTTTCTAGAGCAGCAACAACAGGTGCCGCAACAACAAGTTGGGGTTGAGACGAAGGTATTCAGCTAACAAGGGGTTTCGGCAGTGAAATCTATCTGCCCTTATCGCTTTAGGATAGATCATCCAGGTCTATCATCCGTTATTCACCATATTCATTCTTCTTCAGTGATCCAACACATAGAGAGAGATTTATTGCAGGTTCACGTTTTGCAGCTGGGGAATAACTGAAAATCCTCAGAATAATTCACCCAAACTCAGAATCTCAGTCCTTCCTCCGCATGTCATCACTATCCTTCTCAGCAGACTCACCACACCGTACTGGGTGATTATCGATCCATTGTTTGCATATTCGGAGCAACTAGCAACAAAAACGTGAGAGAGGGGGACGTGACCTTCTTGGGGGCAGCACAATTCGCTAGGTCCCTTGGAGGAGTCAAAACCTGTGCATGAGACTCCTTATCTCTCCGGGAGGCCTAGACCATCGCTCCTACAAAGTTTCAGCAGCAACAAACTACTCCCTCAAAAACGTCAAGATCATCAAAAGGAGGGCACTCTTTTAGCTGGGCGTCAAATTCAGGAGAGGAGCACTATTATCTTATCTCTCCGATATAACTTGCATGCATCTTATCTATTAGCAGTGTACCAACATTATTATCAGTGGTATGTGTATCTCTTCTTACTAAAAGTCTTTGCCCTATTATCTCTCCATATTAGCTATTTTTTAGGGTCATTTGGAACGACACTTTTGCATGCACATTTTATTCATCTTTCTAGTACCATTTGAGTATATGAACAACAAATATATTACCAAAGTACAATAGAATATCAGTTGGGATATTACATCAGGCGAGACCAACCTCCACTCAGCATATTACTTCCTTCTATCCAATGCTTCCTTCCTCTAGAGGCACCAAGAGACAGCTAGATGACAGTACTGCCCTTGACGTAGATCAATTAGTACAAGGTGGACCAACGCCACTTCTGCCCGACACTAGCATTGTGGCCAACCTCGGTCCCATCCTCGTATCCAAATCACCTAATCCAGGACAACTGCAGATTCCCCACTCCAAGGAGTGGCACACTTCCCACTGTAGATCGTCCTCCTCTTCCAGTTCTTTCTTCAAACAGTAATCTTTTGGGCTTTCTTCAATCAGCCTCGGATGGTAGGAGAGATGCTCCCAGTGTTTCTAGTGCTTGATGACAAATTCACCATTTTTGTATCATAGTTTTAAGATCCACTCGCTCTATACATTTCACTTTTGGATCAACTCTTTTTGTATTCTTTTCCTCTGGATCAACTCTCCATCTGTGGAGTTTTCCCTTTTGGTTTTGATTTGAGTCCTGCTTCTTGCTTTTTACAGGAGCCGCCTTAGGGTTCCCACTTTGTATTGATTTCTTGGTATTACACAGTCCCATTGACCTACTTTTGTGGTCATTTGTTGGATATTAATAAAATTATCTTATCTTATCTAACGAGATGTATTAACAAACAATCAGGGTTTTTGCTTTCTTGGTTTTGACTCTTCAGGTCTAAATTTATTTTTGCTGATAATTTTAGATAATTCCCGATATTTTCCCTGATATTTCCGATAATTTTCTTTCCAGACCCTCGATGATATATTGCCCGATACCATATTTGCAACATTGCTCTTGAGTAATTGAGGATTTTGAGAGAGTTATGAGTCCAGAGTCTCCAAACTTAAAATTCAGGGCTGTCTTAATCCATGTTGGATCTATTGTGTGTAACGTTCCTTTGTTATATTTTTCATTTCAGTGGTTGTGTTTTTCATTGCAGTGGTTGTTTCTGACTTTAGAATTCTTTCCTAGTCAGTACAATCTTAATCCAGGCTGAACATAGTTCAATCATCTGCTTCCAAATAAATTCTTTATGGTTTCTCATGTAATTGTGTTGGATTATATTTGGGTCAATGAGTGTTTTTGTTTTCACTTGCAGGCTTGGTTATCAGTGATTTTTTCATGCTAGTAAGAGGTAAGTTTTATCCAGAGGTTTCAATTGCATTGGATTATATTTGGGTCGATATGTGTTGTGTTCACTTGCAGGCTTGGTTTTCAGTGAGTTTGTCGTGCTACTAAGAGGTAATTTCTATCCAAAGATTTGAATTTTGAAGTGTTAAAGCATTAACGAGGCATATAGCAGAAACTAGCTGTTAGAGAACTGCCCAAATGGGATCTGAATTATATCTTTGAGTTGGACTGAATCTATGGAAGGAGCTTGATTTCTTTAGGAATTGGTCACAATGAAGCATGCAGTGCTACTGAAAGCATTGACTCTCACAGAAATTAAAAGCTACTTTTCCTCGAGAATATTTTATTGCTAGTAAAACGTTTGTAAATTCAAACTGCATTTATTTCTATAAATGTGAATATCTCTCCATTTATCTACATAAGAAAACAGGTGGAAATTTGAGTGGTCTTTGCAATCTATTTGCATTTCAGCAGTAGAATTCGGACAATTTCAGTGCTCTACATGGTATTTACAGATGTATTTTTATTTTCTATTTTCCCTTTCTTGATTACAATGGATTTTGTAACCAAAGTTGCTATTTCTACTTCTAGTTCACCAATTTTGACATCATGAGTAAGCGAGCCATCTTCCCTTATTGGTGCTGAGAATAGCTGGCAAATTATCAACGTGTCCCTAGGATTCCAGAACAACAATAGAAACCGCACAAAATAGGTTCTTGGAAATGGAATGGATGGGGTCCAGTAAGGGTAGGAATCTGGGGTAGAACTGTAGACGTGCATAAGAAATGCCCAAAAGGGGGGAAATGCTAGGAATGGGAAACAACAAGAAATAGGTTGTAAAAATGGCAGGAAATACATTTATTGGAATGGGTTCTGTTCCGAGTTCTTAGTTTGTTGTGCTTTTTACTGTATCCCAAGTTTGGACAAAAGTTTTTTGTATTCTAGGATTGGGTTGGTGCTAGTGTGTGGTTTTCTTTATTAGGGATTTGGCTTAGGTTAGTTTGTCTTAGTGTTTCATTTTTAACACGATTTTCTGCAAGAACCAAGGATTTTTCTCCACATTTTCCAGAAATTGCTCAAAACATCTCAAGAGCTTCTGGAAATGGCCAAACAATCCTGAGCTGTTTCTGGGATTGCCAAAACTGCACTATTAATAGTTTCTGATGTCCTGAGAAATTTTTGAAATCCAAAATGTGTTCTAGGCTCACGTAAAACAAATTTTAGGCTGTATATCAATGTGTTATTAACTTATTACATAGATATTTATTACAAACAGAGTTCATTTGCTTTATGATAATTTTGGAGGTGAACATGTATATTCATGCTATGGTATTTGTTTGTGACTTGAATTTAAGCTAGCTATGTACTAGAGAAGGTCTTGCTCAAATATCTGCATTTTTTTAGTAGCTATTCTCAAAATTATGTCGTTGAAAGTTAATCAATTGTTTTACCCCATGGTAGTGGAAAGCTTTCTTGCTTGGAAGATTCCTTAGGTAGATCAAATTTGCGAGTGTTGTATCCCTTCAAGGTTTACTTTTTATTTGGTCTGGAGGTCAACTTACCTTTTATTTTTCACAAGGAAAGTATAGTGTAGAACTTAACCTAACCAAAATTTTCGAAGGTGAGTGTGGTCTTATAAATCACCTACAAGCAGTGGTCTTTGTTACCACCTAAATGCATGTCCATTTTGGGATTCGGACAGCAGCATTCTGCCAGGGAGATAGCAGTAGAGTCATTTCTTTTCACTGATTGAAGGGTGTTACATCCTTGGAACAGATTCATTCGACACCAAGAGAGGATCTTTGCATCGCTGTACTTTGAGTAAAGTCAACCTTCCATTTGAGCAAGCTTTTGGATTTCCCATGTCTACTTTCAGAGGTTTTCAGACCTTTAATTTAGCAGCGAAAGCAGTGTTTGGTTGGCAAATCTGCAGCATACATCAGGCTTAGTTTGACGATTGCTAGAAGCAGAAGTTGATGATGAGTTCAACCTGCCCCTTCCTGTGTTTTCTGGGTTGATTTAAGCATATTTTTCATGGTTGACAGTTGTGGCAGACCCCAGCACTTAGTTTGAAGATCCACCTTGGGTGTTCTCGATGTTTATTTTGACAGGATAAGGGAACGACCTTTCCTAGCAAACAATTTTATTTTTGACTGGACAGAATCTGCTACCACTCCAGAGGGATTTATCTCAGAATGACTTCTTTCCCTTTTGCAAGTTCTTATGTTCTGTTTAGGCAAAGATTGATCACTCTTTTTGACTTCCTTCCATGTTTTCTAAAGAATATTTTCTGCAGATTGAAATCTGAGTATGACCAGGGCTGAGGGTGCCTTCTTCATGATTCTTTGGTGGTATTATTGGTCAAGCAAAGGTGCTTCCGGCCATGTTAGGTCTCTATATGATTTACAGCATGCTCAGCTGTCACGACTCCTTTAGACCTGCTATCATTAGCCCACATGCCCAATGCTTATGGATGTTTTTGTAACTATTTTTGAGGTTGTTATGGCACATGCATCAATGAGGAAGAGGGCTCCACTTAGGGAGGTCTCCAGTGTTTATGGTCAAGAATGAATGGTCAGAGGTGGAAACCCTTATGTGTGGAACACCCTAATGAAGACAATTCACAACTTTGTTGTTAGGAAAGGAATTAATGCATGATTTGCGGGAGGTAGTAAGCCTTTTTGAAGAGTGCCCTTTATGACGAAGAAGACACATGGCATCAGTGCATGAATCAAGGAAAGTGTCAAGGGTCATATACCTAGAATGTTCTCATAAAGGAGGAGTTGATGCCATATTCTATGATGAGGACACAATCAAAGAGATCCCAAAGCTTCTTCTACTATCTTTTCAAAGCACACATCTCAAGAAAAAGAGCAGCCCACCTTGTAAAGTAGTTGAGGGGTTTGTGGCAGCATTCCACTTTTTAAGGGATGGTTGCTATTTTGAGAGGGATTAATGAACTCTTAGCTGACAACTTGTGTTGAGTTATGTAATTGTCTAGATTCTGAAACATTTACTTATCAACCAGGGTAAGTGAACTTATGAGGTGTAGGCATTGTATAAGCAGAATTAGTCTTATTGTCACTCAAAATCCTATGAAATGATAAGTCTAATGCAAACTAAAACAAGAATATTCAGTGCTAGTTCACAATGAAGGCTGTTTCCATATCAGTTACTTATGCTGACTTTCAATGGTAGAAATTCAGATTACAGACTTATGCAATTGTGAATATTTCTGTAATGTATACTCTGTTAAGTCAGACAAGTTCGGAATCCAGTTGAGACACTTCTGATTGTAGACTAATCAACTGATCTCAAATCAAAGCATCAATTAAAGTGTAACAAAGAAATACTTGCAGAAAACTTAATGATTTAAATCAGATAGTTATGGAGTTAATCCCAGGGTTTCAAACATGATTTTAATGCAGTTTTAATTGTAGCAAAACACGTTATGAGTTTGATTCAATCACAGGAATTGAATTACTTCAATAACAATACACTGAACAACTGATGTAACCACAATTTGTAGAGAATATTTTATTTAAGAAATGATTGTAAATGAAACTCATTAACTGTGAAAATCTATTGTAGGCTTAATCATCAATTACAGGAAATAAATGCAATTGTAGAAAAAGACAATACTTCAGAAAGACATAGAAATTAAAGAACACAACACATACCAGGGGGCCCTCTCAGAATATGCTATAAAATATACTCAGCACACTAAAGCACTACGAACACTCTGAATGAAACATAAGATCCTTGGATTCAATAACTGGAATAAGAGTTTAGAGATTACAAAATATGTTGATATCATCATACTCTCCAACTCAGTACATATGTGATATCTGATTTTATAGATATTACATGAAAAAGGTGGAGCACTTTGAGGATAATGCTCTTTCTGTTAATTGCTGAACCAGAATCTTATTTTAGAACAGGGGATCAAGGATCCTTGAGTATCTGTTGAATATCTCCTGCTATTTCTTTAATTCTCCATGTGATGAGGATGTCCAACTTGCTTCAACCGCGAGTCCAAGCTTCCAGGAGAAAAATCATTGATTTTACTAATTCTGGTTTGTGTATCTCCTGTTTCTAGCTGCTGTGTTGATCATGCATTGACTGAAGGCAGGCATATATCTTGAGGAGGGAAAAATAGGAATTTCACCATCTGATGAAGCTCACAAACAACTTCCAAGTGTCATCCTAATTTGGTGGAGCGTAGCCATGCAAAAGCTTGGAAGCATTACAGGAAACATTTCCAATAATAACTTGAAATGCTGGTAAATTAATAAGTAATGACTTTAATAATATGTTTTACTTGGCCAAAATCAGGAATTTGTAATTAAAGACAACTCATTACCTTAAGTATGCTTGTTATGCCATTAACTTGGTAGAAGTAGGCAAAAAGAAGGGTTTTAGATCAATATAGAAGGTAATTAGGGTTAGTTGGAAGGGATGAAAAGTGTCAAAATTGGAGCTCAACAACTTGCACACAAGGGTGCACCCCTTTGCTAAGGAGTTGATTAGTATTATATGCAATTTGATTTGGTCAAAGGTCCTTCTTGGAGAGTGCTCAAGTTTCTAATGAGGACACATGGTAGCAATGTGTAATTTCAAGAAGGGATGATGCCGTATCTTGAGGAGTGCTCCTTTTATTTTGAGCTCCATTGCTATTCTTAGAAGAATCTTCAAGAGTGCTACAAGGAGAAGGGGACATGTGGCATAAAAAAGCCTAAGACATGGTTAAACAGTCTATGGGAGTGTTTTCAATGGGAAAAAAATATGGTAGTGATGCAGGAGCATTGGAGCAACCAAGGACTAGAAGATTTATTAAAGAAAATACAAAAATGTTTACAAGCAATAGAGTTGGGTTTATTTGCTGTGAATTGAATCTCATGATAAGCTAGAATTTAATAAAGGATATTGAATCCTTATGCAATTGTAAAAGTCTAAGTTTGTTGAGATACTTAGGGAAGATATTGTGTAAAGAGAGATCTAAGCCTTGTATAGTGGATTTGATTCCACTGTCTTATATATTGAAAATAAATCATGTGATAGAGGGTCGAGAGGAGGAGATTGAGAGAGTAGTGTTGGGGAGGTTAGAAAGTTAATTTTAGAGAGAAATTGAAGGAATTCTTTGTAATTCCAGTGCAAAGATTGAATACAAGGAATTCTAATCTATTCATGGCTCAAAAATCACATGACTGTGCGAATGTTATGACTAACTTTCCAGTATATCTCCTAGGTTATTAAAGTCTGTGAAATCAATTTGCTATCACAGGTTTCATTACTTCTCTAATTCACTGGTTGAATGAGACAACCAGTTATTTAATGGGGTTTGATTCTTGATCGAATTGATCAACTTCGATGAGAATCCTGTAGCAGGTTCCAGATACTCGTTTAACAATGCTAGCCGAGATCTAGTGACGTTGGAAGTCGACTGGATATAGCGGAAGCAGGTTGAAGCACGATTTTCTGAAGACAGTTGTAAAGGAAATCAACAAAATTCGATCACAAACCTAAGAGCTGCGAGGTTACATGCCAATAGATGCGATCATAGAGTATTTGCAGATCACAGACCCTTGATCTGGACACAACAGGTAACCGAAATCCTTTGTAAGAGAACGCAGAGACAAAGTAGAGTCACGATTTTATGTGACAGGTAAGTACTCCCGGATTTTCATTTTCTTGCAATATAGATATTGAAATTCCTTAAGGCTGAATGAATGTCAAATGAAACTGAGATTGATTTAAATCTCGAGCTTGAGAAGGTAATAAAAGGGATCGAAAGTTTGAATTTAGCCATTGATACCCTACATCCTAAGTCTGTGCCTATCTCCACATCATTTGTGGTATCAGAGCAAAAAATTGTCACTAATCAGAATCTCAGAACTAGGAGAAAGGGATATAATATGGCTTTTAGAATGCGCGGAGGTCATGGTGGTCGCAGAGGAAGGCCCATAGCCAATGCCCAAGTATTAGAAGTCATAGAGAGAGTAACAACAAGGTTAGAAGCCATAGAGTTAAGAACGCAAGGGAACAATCCAGAGAGAGATGTTATTGAACCTGAGATTGAATCCCCAGATGAGGAAGAAGCTGTGATATTGACTCTTGAGATGAGGTTCTTGAAAAATGTGTTTGGATCTTCTTCAAAACCTAGGCCGAAAGTTCCTGTTTATAAAGGGAATTAATCCAGAAGAATTAAATGACTGGATTAATAAGATGGAAAAGTTCTTTGACCATGAAGAAATGGCAGAAGAGAGAAAGGTCAAATTTCCTGTCACAAAGTTGAAGGGACATGCAACACTTTGGTGGGATGGAGTGCAAATAGAGAGGAGAAGGTTGGGTAAACAACTAATTAGAAATTGGACTAGATTGGTAGTGAAATTGAGAGAGAAATTTCTACCAAGTGACTATCAACTTTCGTTGTACAAACAAATGCAGAATCTAAGACAGAGATTGCTGACAGTCAGAGAGTACACAGAGGAGTTCTATAAAGTCAGCATTAGGGCTAGATAGATTCAAGACACCCAAGAGAAGGTGGCTATATATATAAATGGTCTCAAGATGGAGATTCAGGATGAATTGAGTATGATGTCTCCAAAGACAACTGAAGAAGCTTATCAGATGGCACTGAAAGTTGAAGGAAAACTTCTAAGGAAGCAATATGCCAAAGGTAGGGGGACTTTCAAAGGAAAGGAAGGTCAAGGTGGTAGAGGAGGATCTACTACACCTAAAAATGGAGCTAGTAGTAGCTCTAAAGAGCAGGCACCTACATATGGTTATGCTAGAGGTAGAGGAGGCTGGTCTAGAGGACAAGGAGGCCGAGGCAGAGGAAGAGAAGTTTGATGCTTCAAACGTAACAAAGTAGGGCATAAATCCTATGACTGTCTAGAAAATGGTGTTACTAATTAGAGAAATGTTGTTGTTGCTCCAGTTGAAGGAGAAGAACATCGGATTCTAGAATCATAAAACATACCAAAGTTAGGAGAATTATTGTTGATGAACACAGTGTTACTGAAACCAGAGAAGAAAGCTAGTGAGCCAGCTCAGAAAAGAAAATTGTTCAGAACAATAAGTAAAGTTCAAGGGAAAGGTTGCTAGTTGATCATAGACAGTGGTAGTACAGATAATCTGGTATCCACTGAGGTAGTGGAGAAATTGAAGCTGAAAAGGATAAGACATCCTACATCGTACAAAGTATCTTGGCTTCAGAAGGGACATCAATTGCTAGTTAGTGAGCAATGTGAGGTAGAGTTACAGTTGGGACAATACATAGATAAAGTTGTGTGTGATGTGATGCTTATGGATGTGTGTCATATATTGTTAGGTAGACCTTGGAAATATGACAGAGGAGCCATACACGATGGTAAAGAGAAACACATACAGGTTTCATAAAGATGGAATTAATCATACATTGGTTCCAATGAAAGATGAAGGAGCCTCAACAAGTCATGATCCAAAGGCATTATTGTTGAGTGGAAAAGAGTATCCGTAGCAAATTGAAGAAGTTACATTGAACTTTGCAGTAATTTGCAAACCAAAGGTAATTCTTACAAACACAATGATTTCGGATTTGCCTTTAGAAACTCAAGACATGCTGAATGATTATAGAGATATCATTGTAGATACTCTGCCTGATGACTTACCTCCAATTAGAAGCATTAGTCATCATATAGACTTGATTCCTGGGGCAAGCTTACCAAACAAGGCAACTTACAGGATGACTCCTACAGAAAATGAAGAGATCATAAAGCAGGTGCAAGAATTGGTAGACAAGGGTTTGATTAGAGAAAGTTTAAGTCCTTGTGCAATACCAACAGTCTTGAGTCCAAAGAAGGATGGTGAGTGGAGAATGTGTATTGACTCAAGAGCTATAAACAAGATAACAATCAGGTACAGATTTCCTTTGCCCAGAATTGAAGATTTGATGGATTGTTTAAGTGGAGCCAAGTATTTTAGTAAGTTAGATTTGAAAAGTGGCTATCATCAAATAAGAATTAGGGAAGGAGATGAATGGGAGACTGCGTTCAAGACTAACGATGGACTGTATGAATGATTGGTAATGCCTTTTGGCTTATCAAATGCTCCCAGTACTTTTATGAGACTGATGAATGAAGTACTGAAAGAATTTATAGAGAAATTTGTATTAGTATATCTGGATGATATATTAATTTACAGTCAGTCCAAAGAAGAACACTTAAGGCATTTGAAATATATCTTACGGAAGTTACATCAGGAGAAATTGCTAGTGAATATGAAGAAGTGTATTTTCATGAAGAAAGAGTTAGTATACTTAGGATTTGTTGTCTCTGATGAGGGATTAAAAATGGATCCAGAGAAGGTTAAAGCAATCACAAAATGGTTTACACCAAGGAATGTGTTCGAGGTAAGAAGTTTTCATGGTCTTGCTAGTTTTTATAGGAAGTTTATAAGAAACTTTAGCAAGATAAATGCTCCTATTATTGATACTATCAAGAAGGACAGTGTAACATCCCCAGCATAAACAATACATCAGGAAAGATTTTAATTAGTCAAAAGAAACATAAACAAAGGGTTTGTTTGGACTATCGAGATATTTTATTGATCATGCAAATAACCATAAGTCAAGCAGAAATATATGAGAAATTAAATCAGATCTACTTACTTGAATCCAGGGGAAACACACTTGGAGAATCAACTCCTCCCAACCATAGGAGGCAACAACTCAACGGTTTGCTTCGCTCCACCCCCGAGCTGGATCACCAACCATATATGTAACATCCCCAGCATAAACAATGCATCAGGAAAGATTTTAATTAGTCAAAAGAAACACAAACAAAGGGTTTGTTTGGACTATCGAGATATTTTATTGATCATGCAAATAACCATAAGTCAAGCCGAAATATATGAGAAACTAAATCATATCTACTTATTTGAATCTAGGGGAAACACACTTGGAGAATCAACTCCTCCCAACCATAGGAGGCAGCAACTCAACGGTTTGCTCTGCTCCACCCCTGAGCTGGATCACCAACCATGCACCAGAACAACAAGTAACTTCCTCGCGACACTCAATCCTCGAGTCCGTAACAAGCTACAACAAGAAAGCTTCCACGTGGCACTCTCTCTCAGAGTCCGTAACAAGCTAAGCGATTGACTTATGAAACGGGAGAAACACTCAACACATGCATTCACAGCAAGGTTTCTCCATGCACAACACGGTGTCCCATGCTATTCCAGTGCACTCATATAAATAGCTTTGCCCAGGTCTTATGCCATCCCAATCAAATCTCCAATCAGATCCCTAAATCCCTATGATTTATGATCATGTTTGGTTGTTGAGCTTTGGATTGGATTTGATTGGTATTAATCACTCTAGTTTGCTTACACATGTTCTTTGGTGCCATGGTTGGTGTCCCCTCATGTAGTTGAGTTCTTCAAGTGTCATTTTCTTTATTAATAAATAAATAAAATGTTTGTTTGTGCAAATGTTATTCCAGTCTTTGAGTTTTATAACTCATTACATAATAAAAGTAATAATTTTTCAAAACATGAAAAATAAAAGTAATGTCATGGGGGTATTACATATATCCCTCCATGTTCCAGAATGAGCAAGGGAGCCCAGAATAAAAAGAACACCGAGGACGATGTTAAAAATAAGGGGGGGAGAAATGTAATACCTCCATGACATTACTTTTATTTTCCATGTTTTGAAAAATTATTACTTTTATTATGTAATGAGTTATAAAACTCAAAGACTGGAATAACATTTGCACAAACAAACATTTTATTTATTTATTAATAAAGAAAATGACACTTGGAGAACTCAATTACATGAGGGGACACCAACCATGGCACCAAAGAACATGTGTAAGCAAGCTAGAGTGATTAATACCAATCAAATCCAATCCAAAGCTCAACAACCAGACATGATCCTAAATCATAGGGATTTATGGATCTGATTGGAGATTTGATTGGGATGGCATAAGACCTGGGCAAAGCTATTTATATGAGTGCACTGGAATAGCATGGGACGCCATGTTGTGCATGGAGAAACCTTGTTGTGAATGCATGTGTTGAGTGTTTCTCTCGTTTCATAAGTCCATCGCTTAGCTTGTTACGCACTCTGAGAGAGAGTGCCGCGTGGAAGCTTTCTTGTTGTAGCTTGTTACGGACTCGAGGATTGAGTGCCGCGAGGAAGTTACTTGTTGTTCTGGTGCATGGTTGGTGATCCAGCTCGAGGGTGGAGCGGAGCAAACCGTTGAGTTGCTGCCTCCTATGGTTGGGAGGAGTTGATTCTCCAAGTGTGTTTCCCTTGGATTCAAGTAAGTAGATCTGATTTAGTTTCTCATATATTTCGGCTTGACTTATGGTTATTTGCATGATCAATAAAATATCTCGATAGTCCAAACAAACCCTTTGTTTGTGTTTCTTTTGACTAATTAAAATATTTCCCGATGTATTGTTTGTGTTGGGGATGTTACAGACAGACAGCCTTTCAGGTGGACTATTGAAGCTGAAAGAAATTTCCAGCTATTAAAGAAGAAGGTCACAGAGAAACCAGTCTTGGTTTTGCCTGACTTTAACAAGCCATTTCAAGTAAAATGTGGTGCAAGTGGAGAAGCTATAGGTGCTGTATTGAGTCAAGACGACGGACCTGTGGCATATTTTAGTGAGAAATTGAATGACACTAAAAGAAAATACTCCTCTTATGATAAGGAATTCTATGCAATTGTTCAAGCATTGAAGAAGTGGAGACATTACTTGATGGCTAGAGAGTTTGTATTGTATTTTGACAATCATGCATTGCAGTTTATAATGCAGTAGCCAAAGCTTAATCAGAAACATGCAAAATGGGTAGAGTATCTTCAAAGTTTTAATTTTGTATTGAAGCATATTAGTGGCCAATCTAAAAAGTAGCAGATGCTTTGAGTAGAAAAAATCTGTTGATATAAGAAAGTCAAATTCAAGTCTTAGGCTTTGATTTTCTTAAAGAATTGTATAAAGATGATGCATATTCTAGAGAAGCCTTTGAAGCATGTCAGAATCCTGTTTTGATGGACAACAGTAAGTGGATGGAATATTCTTTACAAGCAGGATTATTGTTCAAGAGACACTAGTTGTGTTTACCAAGTTATTCCATGAGAGACAATTTGATCAAAGAGAAGCACAGTGGAGGACTTGCTGGACATTTTGGAGCAGACAAGACTTTTGAACAATTGACTCATTTCTATTTCTGGCCAAGGATGAGGTCTGAAGTAGAGAAGTATGTAAAGAATTGTAAAATTTGTTTGTATGCAAAGGGAAAGAGTCAAAACAGAGGAATGTACAAACCATTGCCCATTCCAAATAGACCTTGGGATATGATAACTATGGATTTTGTTTTGGGTTTGCCAAAGACTCAAAAGGGCAATGATTCAATATTTGTAGTAATTGACAGATTTTCAAAGATGGCGCATTTCATTCCTTGTTTTAAAACTAGTGATGCTACACATGTTACTAACTTGTTTTTTAAGGAGATTGTACGCTTGCATGGGCTACCCAAAAGTATTGTTTCAGATAGAGACACCATATTTTTTGGACATTTCTAGAGAACACTGTGGAAGAAGCTTGGTACTAAACTTAGTTTCAGTTCTGCATATCATCCACAGACAGACGGACAAACTGAAGTTGTCAACAAAATTTTAGGTAATCTTCTAAGGAGCCTTGTAGGAGAACACCCTAAGCAATGGGATCATGTATTGGCACAAGCAGAGTTTGCCTACAATGATTCTCCTAACAGGATTACAGGTCAAAGTCCATTTCATGTCATTTATGGAATGCACCCCAGAGGAGTATGTGAGCTAAGGGATTTGGGTGAAACAGAGTTTAGAAGTGCAAAGGGAGAAGACTTTGCCATAGAAATACAAGTGATTCATGAACAAGTAAAACAAAATTTACAAGATAACAACATCAAATACAAGAACATAGCAGATTTGAAGAAGAGGGAAGTTAATTTTGAAGTTGGAGACTTAGTGTTGGCACATCTAAGAAGAGAAAGATTTCCAAAGAGGAAGTACAATAAGCTGAAGCTGAAGAAGGTAGGACCTTGCAAGATACTAAGAAAGTTCTTTGCAAATGCCTATGAGATTGAAATACCCCTTGCTGTTGGAATATCTCCAATATTCAATGTTGTTGATTTATACAAGTATCAAGGAGAGGGTACAGATGCTGAAACGAAAGATGTTGAAGAACAGGAAGTTGACTAGGCAAAACATTAACCTATTAAAGAAACATTGCCAGAAAGGATACTGGACATAAAGGAATACAAAAAACCAGAGGGCAAGAGTATTTCCATTATTTGGTCAAGTGGAAGGATCAAATTGCAGATGCCACTTGGGTGACTGAAGCAATGTTGCAAAAGATGAACAGTTCAGTGGAGGAGCTCATGTATAGGAGCCCATGAATATTTTGGCCTTGGGAGTCTGATGCAGGAGCATTGGAGCAACCAAGGACTATAAGATTTATTAAAGAAAATACAAAAATGTTTACAAGCAATAGAGTTGGGTCTATTTGCTGTCAATTGAATGTCTATTTGCTGTCAATTGAATCTCATGATAAGCTAGAATTTAATAAAGGATATCGAAGGATATCGAATCCTTATACAATTAAAAGTTTGTTGAGATACTTAGGGAAGATATTGTGTAAAGAGAGATCCAATCCTTGTATAGTGGATCTGATTCCATTGTCTTATATATTGGAAATAAATTATGTGATAGAGGGTCAAGAGGAGGAGATTGAGAGAGTAGTGTTGGGGAGGTTAGAAAGTTAATTTTAGAGAGGAATTGAAGGAATTCTTTGTAATCCCAGTGCAGATTTTGAATACAAGGAATTCTAATCTATTCATGGCTCAAAAATCTCATGACTGTGCGAATGTTATGACTAACTTTCCAGTATATCTCCTAGGTTATTAAAGTCTGTGAAATCAATTTGATGTCACATGTTTCATTACTTCTCTAATTCACCGGTTGAATGAGACAACCAATTGTTTAATGGGGTTTGATTCTTGATCGAATTGATCAATGAAATGATCAACTTCGATGAGAATCCTGTAGCAGGTTCCAGATACTCGTTTGACAATGCTAGCCGAGATTTAGTGACGCTGGAAGTCGACTGGATATAGCGGAAGCAGGTTGAAGCACGATTTTATGAAGACAATTGTAAAGGAAATCAACAAAATTTGATCACAAATCTAAGAGCTGCGAGGTTACATGCCAATAGATGTGATCGTAGAGTATTTGCAGATCGCAGACCCTTGATCTGGACACAACAGGTAACCGAAATCCTTTGCAAGAGAACGCAGAGTCAGATTAGAGTCACGATTTTATGTGACAGTTAAGTACTCTCGGATTCTCATTTTCTTGCAATATAGATATTGAAATTCCTTAAGGCTGAATGAATGTCAAATGAAACTGAGATTGATTTGAATCTCGAGATTGAGAAGGTAATAGAAGGAATCGAAAGTTTGAATTTAGTCGTCGATACCCTACATCCTAAGTCTGCGCCTATCTCCACATCAGGTAGCAAGGGCATAGTTGATGCTTTCTTTATGTAATTCGTCCATCTTTGAGGAGGTATCATGGGAGCAAATTATGGATCTGGAAGGAAATTAGTCATATTTTATTGTAAGGGAGGTTGAGCTAAAACTCTATATAAAGAGAATCCCTCTCATTTGTAAGTATGGATGGATTTGTGAGGAGATCTACTCCAAGCCTAATTGAAAATCTGTTGGGAGAAAGAAGTTAAGGGGCTTACTCAATGTGCGGTTCACCATTTCATATTGTTGTAATTTCACAAATCA
>LPNX010101552.1:1271017-1372001 GCA_001517045.1 Pseudotsuga menziesii | reverse complement strand
GATCCGTGACCCATGTCGGAGTCACTGTCACTACTTTCTGAAGTTGGCGGGGTGGGAGGTGTGGGTGGGGGTGAAAGAGGTGGGGTCGATGATATAGTCGAATCTGTAGAGGTGACGATGGGGTTTTGGTCGACGGAACTTGTGTCTCCATTGGTGGTTGATTCTTTCTCGCGGTACAACGGATTGTTGATAATTTGTCTTCTCGATGACCCACTGTCACTTTGCGTGCTCAGGTCTGACTCGTGGTTATCTTCGAAAGTTGTATGTGGCAGGGGGGGTGCTCCTTCATGTGTCGACAGGAGCAAGTGGATACTACGGAAGGAGGGTGCCGTTTGAAAGGTCACCCAGTTCCCTTCGACCGGTCGGCGTATAACAAGGTGTCGTCTGGGGTACGGTTCATCACCTAGTCGACTCCAGATTGTGATGTCACCAGCTCTCAGTCGAAGGTCGTCTTCGATAATAGTTTGTATTACGGTATGGGAATTGGTGGGGGACATGGTTACTTCATCAGGGATCACTATTTGGAGAGCTTCTTGCTGCTCTATCCACACTTCCTTTGCCTTAGGGGCCGTTTCTTCGTCTACGCCTTCTTCGTGTCGGTCATGACCCGACTCTGGTGGATGCTCATCTCGGTCGGTCTCCCTAGGGTTTTGTTCTCGACGTAGCTCGTCGGCTCGTTCATGTCTGGCTTCCCTTATCTGCTGTCTTTCGTCCCTCTCGATTCTTTTAATGTCCGACATACTTTCATACAATACTATCAATTCCTCTTCGGTCGACTGTTCATTACTGGCTTAAGTCTGGTCGACTGGTATCCACCATGCTCCCTCTCCGACACACGACCAGCTACCCCCCCATAGCCTACCCGAAGCTTTTTAGAAAGCTCGGATAATGCTGTCTATTTGTTCAGGAAGTATTCCCACTCCCTTTCAGCAATGAATTTTTCCCACTTCTTTTGCTTCTCCGCCCAGTTAGTGTTTGAAGGTGGTTCACGTAGTAGAGGTCGAGCTTCGACAATATGGCCTGCTCCTCTTTCTATTAAAAACTTGAACAGCAAAGTCGGCAAGGAACACAAGAATTGATCAGTAAATTCTGTGAAAAATTTCTGTCGGACGGTTTCCACAGAAGTCCTATCTTCGACTGCTTGTTCCTCACAGAATTCGTCGGCTATCTTTTCGAACCACTCCGATAGATTCGTACGGCCTCCTCGGATTAGTTTCTGGAGTAACTGTTCTTCTTTAGTCCTGTCCGGTTTTCTCATCCAAAAGCTGCTTCAGTAGATGTGGCACGGATTCGACAAACTTTTCGTGAGTCTCAGTGAAAAATCTGGCTTTTGCTTCTGCGACTGTCAATCTGTTCCTTCTCGCGTAATTTTGTAGATAGTTAGCAATTTTTCGCTCCCACCAGTCCTTTATCTCCTGCTCTGGTATCATATGTGAGCATATATTCCAGTTATGTACTACCGGCAACGGAACCAATGTTGTAATCTCACAGATCACATAAGGTTACCAATAATACATACAAAAATATACAGAATATACACAGATACAAGAGACAAGAACAGATAGGATAAACGGATTATATTATTCTCAATAGATCATACAAAGCCAAGAACTGAACTGAGTTCTTGTAAGGCTCAACAGCCTAATATATACAGATTACAAACAGTTACAAGATAACTACTTGTCGGTTCGGTGAACCGACACAACTATTAGTTAACAGATTTAATTACTGTGTTTACTCGGTCGACCGACTAGGTCGGTCCATCGACTTAGTCGGTTGATCGACTAAGTCGGGCTTCTTTCAAGTCGACTTACGTCGACCTGCTCCTTCTACACATATCTCATAGGATTGAATTTGATTGTTGGAATTATGCTTGCAAAATATGTTTTAAGGGACTTTATTGAAGGGTAGTTGTGCTCCACAAGAATGGCTAAGTTTGAGGTGAAACCTTCTTTTCTTTTGCTATTTTGTCATTGATCAATTCACAAGTTTTTGTTGTTGTCATTTCTACTTTTGAGGGGTTGTTGATATCTTTGTTGTTCATAATTAAACACACCTGAAGAGGTGCACCTTTGGAAGGGCCCTCTTCTTAATTTCTCCTCTTTTAAACAATCCCCTTGGTTGATTATAGCATGTTTGTAACAACATAGTCACGAGCCATTTCATTTGTATTTCAACCCTTTTGTCTAGATTTTCACTCCATTTTTCCCAAATAGATCGGCGTTTTGTCTTGGTCCAACATTTCATTTAATCAAAAGTTAATCTTATATTTTACATAAGGATTCCCCCCTTGTGGTGGATGAGAGCCAACCTAAAGAGAGAGGAAGGGTTGCTATGCCAATAATGGATAACCTTCTTGAGTTCCCTTAGGGTTATACATGTGTTTTAGGGATTTATCACTTTTAGTGTAAGTTTAAGAGGTAACAATCTTCACTATTGCTTGTAGACATGTTACTTTTATAATGTGATAGTTAGAGTGGCACTACACTACGACCAAGAGAGGTATGACACAAGCTTGAGGCCTTAGAAGGGAGTTGGAGGAAGAGGTAGGCTACTGCATTAATTAGGAGTTCAATTATCTTAAAGACTTGTGGCTGGTAGGGTTTGTGTGTGATGAGTAGATTAAGATCAATTTAGAACACCAAGTGAAGTAACTAGTAACAATTAACAAATAAAAGAAGCAAAACAAGGGTTTATTCTCTTTTCCTTTGGTATGCCAATTAATTTTGTATAGGAATGAAAGTATTTCCATGAAATGATATGCAAACCTAATTCCACCCAATGAAGGAAACAAAGAACAACCCTTAGGTGGATTATCCTTGTTTATCATGGTGATCAAGCAATATGAGAAAGGGGACCTAAGGTTTGTTTCCTCCCTAAGCAAGTTAAAGCCCTTAATAGGTGTTGATCTAAGCTAATCTAAACTAAAAAAACGAAAGCTACTTCATTATAGAGGGAATCAAAACAACACAAACAAGATAGGGTTAGGGTCTACTCTATGTACTTGCACATGACTCTTCTTAATACAAAAGAAATTTTGGAAAGCTATCTCCAATAAAGTGAAGAGAAACAAACATATCATGTAATTTTAAATAAAACAATCAAGTGGAGGGATGAATGATCCTTGTGCCCTTGGTTGGGAAGGTTACCTTCTAGTTCTCACCAAGAGAGTTGTGTTGAAGCTTCCATAGTGTAGGAGAGATTAGATGATCATATGTGAACAATGATGGAACCGAACACCCCAATTGAGCTGACCCAATCTTTTAAGGAAGCTCTAAGCTAGATGGAGGAAAACATACTTTTCCTCTAAAGAAGCTCTAATTTAGATGTTGGACAAATTATCTTTTGTAGCATCCTCTAATTAAGTGGAGGGTTTATGGAGACAACCAATGCAAGCAATCCCAAGAGTGTGGAAGGTGGAAGAGACCAAACAGATCACAAGAGAGCTAATAATTCAATATAGTTTTGTTGTAGAAGAAAGAAAGGGGGAAGACATAACATAGAACCAAAGAACACCAAACAAAGATCTATGGAGGAACTAAAATATATTTGGGGATACTTAGTTGATGTTTCCAATCATCATGCTAATTGTTGGGAAGATAGTCCTTCAAGGAAAATCAAACTATGACTTTTGACTCACCAAACCACCCACAAATGAACTAAATTGTAGTAAAATCTTGAAAATATCATCCTTTATGCCATATGAATCAATGAACTGTGAAGTATGAACAATATCATTACATAAAGGAGTGGTTTGGTTCCCATGCTAAGACCACTCAAATTTTGGTAATGTTTGATTAAGTGCTTCAGAGTGTTTCCTAATACAGTAAGGATGTATGGGTACTCAAAGGAGGGTCCACAACTAACCAAGGGCCTAGTTAGTACACAAGGCACAAGAAGTATATAAATAGAAAAGGAGAGATCCAGTGTAATACCCCTGGACTAGACCCCTAACTCTATTTTGGTTTGAATGCAAATGTAAACCATGAAAGCCTGAAATGCTGCACACTTATATTTTCTTATTTTAATACAAATTTCGGAACTGACTGCTGAAGATGCTGAACGCTGAAAAGATCAGGGATCCAAGTATTCACCATAGGTGGAAAGGGGGGTTTAGAGTTGTCTTAGCCTTGAACCTTGCTTGAATATTTTCCTAAACCATGTTTTAAGTCTAAACCTTAACCCTTATTTAATCCTAAATAAATATTAGGGGGTGATTAAGATTTGATTAAAGGATTACTTAAAACTTAATGAAGTTTGGACGTGGCTTGTTGGGAGAGACCACGTGTGGGAGGGCAAAGGAGCCAGATGCCCATGCGAAATTTTGGATGTGGAAAAGTGAATTCGCGGAAAGAGAAGGTATCTGGGGGAAACTAAGGAAATTTGGTGTTCGATTTGTTTGAAAAAGTTAATGGCTTGCAAAAGAGCTCGTGGGGGTTCTGAGAAAAGAAATTGTAGACTGCCATAATTTAACCCTTGTTGTAAAAAACCCAATTTTGAAATATTTTATTGTCGATTTGGATTTCATGTCTCCCTTGGACGTTTTTCCAATGAAATGGCAAATAGTGTATGAAACTACCTTAGTGGAATTTTGAGCACTTGAGCAATGGTGTGTTTCATTGTTGTGCTGATAGAAGGACACTTTGATGGTGGATTTCACTGTTTGGCATGGAATTGGTTTGTAAATCAATGTCCCCGTTTTCCAGTATTTAGACCTTTGAGTGAGTGAGGAGGTTGGTGAGATACCAGGTTGGTGAATACCTAGGTCTTAGCTTAGGGGTGGCATTTTGTTGAGAGTATTTGAGCAAAGCTACCTACGATTGGATGGAGCGTGCCTCACACACAGTCAGTTGCCCAATTCCTTTGGTTTCAGATAAGTACCATGTTGAATGCTTTGTATGAAGAATTACAATTGTTATTTCCATGATGGAAATCTTGTAGGATGTTTCTTGTTTGACTTCATTTGTTTGAGTCAGTTTGATAAAATTACAATAATTCTTTGTAAACAATTGCAATTATAGTATTTAAATTGTATTAAGTCTTGTTCAAATGGTAATTGAACAAGTGTAGGAATTGTATGTAAAATTCTTTTGGATTATTTATGTTTAGAAGTTTGTTTGTTTTTGTTGGGAATCTAATCCTTTGGGTTAGCATATTCCCATGTTATTGTATTATTATTATTCATCATTTTCATGAGAAAAGGAAATGATGAGTCATAGGGGAGACCAAGAGTCACCCGAGAGTCTAAGAGGCCACTTGGAATGTGAAACCAAGGGTCACTTCTCTTGTATATATGTGCATTAGTTAATGAGAAGTAAATGTGCTTTCATGCCTATCTTTCTGTTTTTTATGGTTATCCTATTTTCCTATATTGGCTTTGTGTTTGCCAATAATACTTTTTCCATAATGGGCTCTTGACAATGGTATCAGAGCATTTATGAGCTCTTGTGGCCTGTGCTAATTTTGAGACTACCATTCTCTAGACCTGCTTCTCCTTCTCCCATTTGATTCTCCAGACTTGCAAATCCTAATTTGTATGGATGTTTTTATTTGGTGAATTCTCTAAGGTGTATCTTCTACCTACCAATCCATCTATCCTTTACAAGATCTGCGATATTCATTGTTTTTCCAGTCCTACCTGCTCAAGGCGGTGGTTCTTCGTGCATTCTCGCCAGCCTGGCTCAAGGCGTTTCTTCATGCACTCTCTCCTGTCTACGTCGATGTTTTTTTTCCCTCAGTCCTAGCAATCTACCCATTCAGACTGCCCTATTATTGCTTGCTCAGTCATGCATTTTCCTATACGTTACTCTCCAGTTTTGAATGTTATCGTGAACATCCACTGATCCCTATCGATCGGTAAAACCTAATGCATGAACACTCTCTTTCTCTACATTGAATATCTATGGAGTATCGTGGACTATCTCTTCCATTGTGGAGACTATTGTGGTGCATGGAACTTGGCGGGCAGTGCGCTCTCTATGCATGAGCTATGTTTTTTCTATCCTAGTTGCGACCTGTTTTCCTGGAGCTACGTTTCTTTAAATTATGAAAACTCTCAACGTAAGGACCGTTGCATGTGCTGTGTGGAGTAAAGGTGTTGATTTCCACCACAAGAAAGACAAACCCTAATTTGAAGTTGCGAGCTAGGTGTGGTATGTTTTCCTTGGTGTTGGATTGAGATGTCTGGTTGAAACTACATATTGATATATGAGCCGCATTGGATTTTGGTGAACAATCTCTTCATGAAGAGAAACTGGAAACCCTATTCACCACTGGAGCACTGAAGGATGTGAACTGTGTAGCTTGACTTTAAATATTGTTTCTATGTTGAACTTTGGTGGATGCCCTCTCTGCATGGGTATTGGCTGGACTCTTCTCTTCATTGGAGGCGACGTTTTCAATTCACAACCTCTAAGTTGAAGTATTGAATCATTATTTGCTGCGACTGTGTTGGTTGTTGCGCTTTGTCTTTGTGGAGACTGCGTGGATGTTGCGAGTTACTGGAGCTTAAAGAACTGTGTTGGAGCTTGAAGAATGGTGTTGTGGACCTTAGTAGAGACTGGTGTGTGGAGCTTGGATTGCTGTCCAATTTGTGGTTTGGGTGCTAGAAACTAGCGTTGGGTATCAAATTTTATTAAAATTGTTCAATGTTTATCATTGCACCTACGACCTCATCCCGCATGTTCTATTTGAGGATTGAGGTGGAGCTAGGGAGCATCAAGTGCATGAAGACTGCTTCCAATATCTAACTGCCAGATGCATGGTGAGCTTTCTAATTTGTGAATATTGCTAGAGTTGCGCATTCCTGTTGTCACAGAATTCTGTTCGACTGCGTATGGAGTCATGCTGGATATTGTGTTAAAAGCTGCGGGTATCATGGATATTTTTGGCACGTTGCTGATGCCGTCCATTAGTGTTGAAGACCATTGGAGTGGTATCTGTCACCGAAGTTTATAGAATTCGAGTATAGTCATGTGACCATACACATTCCTCTTTCTTCCCTATGACCTATGCATAAAGATGGAGCTGAGTGAGGCCGTTCTAAGATGCGAATTGTGAACTTGTGGAGGAGATTTCTCATCCTGCGACTTGGAAGACTTACTACTAGTGTGTGCCCACTTGATGGGTTGAGATTGGTATGTGACCTCCTCATTGGAATTGTGGCCTATTGCATTGTGCTATGTCTTCGTGAATATATGGACTGCTCATTGTTGCGTTTAAGTTTTTGAGAGTTTTTGAGTGGACTGGTGATGTCCATATATTGTCCACGTCTCCTCTGCAGTGAGTAACGATTGGTGCCTCCGTGCTAAAGCTAGAGAATGTTGGTGGTGTGGTGAGAGTAAAATTTCCTCATGCAGTTGTACACCCACTACATTTCCCTAATTCAATCCCGTGACTTGTGTGTGGGCTACTTCTCTTGTTGCATAGATGACGACAATGGTAGAAACCCTAAAGTGCATGGACTGTGACAACAAATGCTTCGACTAGAAAATACATGTGGAGTTGTGAGTTGATGTGGAGCTATGCATTGATGTGTTGCTACATCTCAATAGTGCTTTCTACATGTAGAGCTGTGAGTTTCAATATTAATGAAGACTGCTTCTTTTGGAAAAGAGAATACAGAGTTTGGACTCAAGACAAGGACAAATTTCATCATAATATCTTCAATGATTCGACGCCTGCAAGTGCACATGCCCTTGGAACTTCGGGTACTCTAGCCTTTGATGCAACATATACTCCAACATTTGATCAAAGGGAATCACTCCATCCCCATTCGATCAAGAGCTCAACTTTTGGAGCTTAGTCAACAACTCCAATATTTGGAAGCATGGGATTAGGACAAACATCTTTAGTGGACAAGGCTTACTGTAGAAATAATTATTGCATAGAAAGGAAATTTATTTGTAGGGAGCTTTATGTTGCTACATATTGGAATTGAGATGCGATTCATTTCTTATTATTTGCATGGGAATGCGTTGAAAACTGTTTGGAGTGAATGTGCGCCTTCCTTCTTGCTGGATTGAAACCTAAAATCCTCTGCATTTATTGACTCCACTCAGTTGAAGAGATACGACCTCTTGGATAAAGAACGCTGGGAGATGCTGCTCCATATTGTATGGGTGTTATTTCTCACAGAACTGAAGCTGCAATGTGGTGTGATAAAGGGTGTGACTCGTGGAAGCCTGTAGCTCGTGATGAATTGTGTGCATTTGATGCATATATGATAGGTACGTACATGGGCTCTCTCCCATTTGAAGGATTCCTGGAGATGCATGTTTTGTGCATTAAAACAACAAAGCAGATCATGTGGTAAAGACACATCAATTGAAATAGTAGAGTTGCACATCATTGGAGACCTCTCTCCAATCTTCCTTAAAGAGCTGCATTGAACCTCATAAACTTGAAGAATGTGGTGTACTGAAGTCTACCATCTAGCTTTCCTACTGTAAAGGAGTTAATACTTTGATTTGATGAATTCATTATAGTCTTATGTATGTTCATGAAGGCAGTGATGTGAATCAGTATCTTGTAAGCAATGAATTTGCATTGTGAAGAGCTAGAGCAATTTGATTTTTTGCTGCCCTGTATGCTTGAAGCATTGATGGTATGTGAAAATATTCTTGTTGCAAGACAACATTGTGCATAATTTGCAAAGATCATTGCATACTGCTGGCTGACAGTATTAAGTGTGCAACCTATTGCTACAACTGCATAATTGAATAGTGCTGATTTGTAAACCATTACAAAATCTCATTGACAACTGGAGAATTGAATAGTTCTGATCTGTAAACTGTTACAAAATTTCATTGACAACTGCAGAATTAAATTCATAGTTGTAAAATCAAATACTACTGCAAAATTATGTTGTAGAGAAGAGATTGTTGAAAATTGTCGGCTCACTGTTTGGCTACTGAAGGATAGTATTGCCCTTCCAGAAAACGATTGGGAGTGATTGTATAGATTGTATTGCAGGTTACTGCTTGCTGTATGAAGAAATTGCAGATATGAAACTAGTAAGTGTGCAGCTACTTCAACACAAGAAAATTGTAGAGCTAGACCCACATCATTTCACGTATAGCAGATTCCTCAATTCAACCATCATATGTAACTTGCAACTTTGTCGGTTTGTAAGTTCTTATGTAGTTTTGGTACTTGTTTGTGTTTTGTAAGTATCAATTTGAAAGGAAAAGTTGAATTGTGTATTGTATATAGGTGCATTTTCTACTGTGACTGATACCCCTCACCTTTTAATGTTTGAATCTGCTGAATTATATTTGTAAAAGGTGGAGTTGCAAGAAGACCTATGTATTTTACTCTACCTAGATTTCTCCTCTTGCACTTGACAGGGGGGGACATTATGTCAGCTTCAAGTTTCGAAGCCTTCATCTGATAACTAGCAGCGATGGCCGTCTACAATTAAGCTAGAGCAAGTGAGCCTAGACCACAAACATATTCAAAGGCTAGATTCAATGATATAACCACATAGACATAAGATAACCATTTCGAGAGTACTCATGTGTTTTGTGTCTAGTGTTGACACGTTGAGACTCTCCTCAAACATAACTAGCAGCCATGGCCATCTACAATTAAGCTAGAGCAAGTGAGCCTAGACCGCTAACATATTCAAAGGCTAGATTCAGTGATATAACCACATAGACAGAAGAGAACCATTTTGAGATTTCTCATGTGTTTTGTGTCTAGTGTTGACACCTTGTGACTCTCCTCACTTTCAGAGTTTTCATGTTTTGTGTCTAGTTGTGACACCTTGAGGCTGTCCTCTCCTCACATTGTTCCTAACAGGGGGGGAATGAAAACCGTCAGTAACATGTGAGCGAGGTCAAGCGATCCTGTTAAGAGCTATGTTTGGCTGAGCTCTAGAGTTTGTGGCCATTTTAAAACCATTTTAAAACCACCGGTATCGAGAGCACCTTCATGTAGCAAAAGCAATTGCAAGCTTCTAGCTAACTTACTTGGAAAAATATTGTCAAGTTGGAAATGTTCAGCAAGATGTGGCTGTTCACTTCTTGTTTCAGCTCTCTAGATGGTTTATGGTCAGCCTAAAATCACCAATTCAACATAAGACTTCATCCTACTTTAGCCTCTTGTTGCTTCTGCTAGAGAACTTCTAAGCATTCGTGCCAAGTTCCAGACAAAACCTTCGAGCCTCCGCGCCAAGTTCAAGAGTTTGTGGTCAGCTTCAAACCACCCACATAGTAGAATATTTCAGCTTCTGGTAGCCATTTTGGTTGGTGGTCAGCCAAAACCACCCCTTCAGAGAGCTCTTGTATTTAGTAGAAGATGGTGCAATCCTTTGCTAACTAGCTTGGGATAGTGGTTTGCCAAACCTTTTATTAAAGTCTCTTCTTTTCTTGGACTCATACACACCCTTCAGATTAAGAGGGGAATTGTTGGGAATCTATTCCTTTGGGTTAGCATATTCCCATGTTATTGTATTTTTATTATTCATCATTTTCATGAGAAAGTAAATGACAAGTCATAGGGGAGACCAAGAGTCACCCGAGAGTCCAAGAGGCCACTTGGAATATGAAACCAAGGGTCACTTCTCTTGTATATATGTACATTATTTAATGAGAAGTAAATGCGCTTTCACGCCTGCCTTTGTGTTTTTTATGTTATCCTATTTGCCTATATTGGCTTTGTGTTTTCCAATCATATTTTTGCCCTAATGGGCTCTTGACAATATGGATAGGAGAGACTATGTTTGAGAGTTGCTTGAATGCTTTGAAGCTTTGTTTGAGAGCTGTTTAAAAACCCCAATTTGTTTAAATGACTACGAGTTTTACTTGGTTTAAAAGAACAAAAACCTATGCCTTTAAATGTGTTTAATTAGCCCTTGGCTTATGAATGAGTAAATTGAACAGTGAATTGGTTGATTATGGTCCTGTGATTGTTATTTAAAGGTATATAAAAACTTAATTTCAATTTCCCAAATTGAATCTTAAGAATCTTTGTTGGAAGGACTACGCTAGCTTATCCAAGTCGTTGGAAGATTCGAATGGAATTGCTATGGTTTGTTAAGAGTTTTTAACCAGCTGAAAAATTAGTACAATTTGTTGTAAGTTGATTTAGTTCATTGTGATATTTCTTCACATTTCAGTTATGTTTAAGTTAAACAAATTGAGTAATCAAAATCATGAAAACGTTGTATAAATTGTTGATAAGTAAACCTAGTAATGCCTTAACTGTTTAATTGAAAAATAACTGAGTGTTTCTTAGGAATATCAGAATGATCGTGACTATTGATCACTGTACCAATGTATTCGTGGCTGTTAACGAGTCGGTGATGATGTGTCGATGTCAGAATCGACATGTCAATTTTTAAAGTTTTCCTTGTTTGCGTCGACTCTCGACTTTCGATGTGTCGATGTTAGCAATCAGAAGTCGGGAGCAGACTTCGTAAATATTATCCGGGCGTTTCGACTCTTGACTATCGACGTTGGAAGTTGGAATGGATGGTGCATTTTTTTGTGTGTTTATGTGTTGATTCTCGATTGTCAATATTGGCAAGGTCGGAATCGACAAAGGAAAGTCAGGATCGATAATTTAGCTTGGGAGGGTGGATTATAAGCTGCTAGGACGCATTTAATGATTAAATTAATACTACTTAACTTCTTTTAATGTGACTTAAAGAGTTTTTAACTACACTTTCGCGTAAGAGAGTCTTTTGGGCTCACTCCTAGGTAATTAACCTATCGAAATCAAAATTTTGTGATTTTATAGAGCTTATCTATCGTTCTTGTATGTTTTAGCTATGAAGGTGTATTTGAGTAGATGTGTAACGTACGAGTACATTACAGATTTGTATCAGAGCTAAGTTGTAACACTCAGCCTTTGGGATTGTTTTCTTTTTTTTAAATGAAAATATTTTTGTATAAAATGTTTACATGTTTAATGTGAGTATATAATGTATATAATTTTGATATTATTTTTGATATGAACTAACATTGGTGATGGAAAATTCATATTTTTAGTAACAACTCAAGTTTTCAAGCTATTTGTACTTGCTAATTGCTAGTGTAGTAGGCAAACAATACCGAGGAAGATAGATGAACTTGCAATGTCTAACTTTGTTGAAAACGTTGACATGGGTAATCAGAAAACCAATTCCAAGGGCCATCGGTATGAAATGTAACCTAGAGAAGTGTTTCGGACATTGAAGTACATTCCAGTTAGTAATTGAAAGATTTTGCGGTATATGGAAAAACATAATCAAATTAATTAACAGTTGGTGTAGAACCTAACACAAATGCCAAATAGGGTGCAACAAGTTTCTTCCATGGTAAAAAGGGAAGGAGATGATGTTGAAAATTGTGCAACTTCAGAAGTTATTCTTATTGTAATTGTATTGTATTTCCTTGTACCTCCCATGGGAGCTCATATTGATGTAACTACTCATGTAAACCTTAGAAAGAATCATTGTAAACCTCGGGGAAATATTAAACAAGAAAAAAATAAAAATAAAATTATTTTTGTATTTTCCCCAAGCTAGGTCAGCCCTAGTAATTTCCAATGGGAAAATCAATATAAATAGGAGGCGCCCTTCCTCATTATTACACACATTCACAACAAGTCCCTTAGACAGAAAATGTGTGCTACTGTAGTCTAGGAGAGTATTTTTCTGGGGTTGTATCTTAGGGAGACTTTCTCTCTCTCTCTCTGTTCTTAGGAGTCATTATCTCTATACAAAGGCATGCTGGGCTTTTCTTGATTGGGTTTCCCAGGATAAATTCTTGTGTTCTTTGTTTCTGTTCTTTGTATTTCTTCTCGAAATCCTATTGTTTATCTGCAAATAAGATATACTGCTATAATCTTGTAAAAACTGACATGGTATCAGAGCAGTGCTAGAAGAGGCCAATTCCAGAAGCTGGGGTTTGAACTTCCAAGGCCTTCCCTAGTCTCTTTAGCAGAAAAGGAGTTGTGGAAACTTCGCTCCATGGGAGGCACATCTTTTGGTGAAAGAAAGACCAAATTTTGAGAAGTTTCAATTTTTTGACTGCGGGACACTACAGGACACTGTAGGAGGAAACTAGGGCATCAAGTTTTAGAGGTTTCCCACCACTATTTTGGCTCGACCTAACCTTCCCTCAACTCACCTTGATAGGGAACATCTATCTGTAAGGTCATTTTCACTAAATTCCAAAATTTATTTTTGACCTAACTCCTACTAAGGTTTTTGGTTCAGACATGCAGACAAGATGATTGGAATGAAGGTTGAAGGTCGTCTTGATGGGGCTACCAACTTCATATCCTGGAATCCTAGGGTTCTTCTCATCCTAGAAGAAAATGATCTCTTGAAGTTTGTCAATGAGAAAGGTCCAGAATTAGAAGCAGAAGAAGCCAAGTCTTAGTGGAGGAAGTGTGATGGGAAAGCAAGAAGGATTCTGGTGGACTCAGTCAAAGATCACTTGGTTCCACAAATCCCAGAAAAGAAGACAACTAGGAATATGTTCAAGGACTTGAAGAAGTTATTTGAACATAGTAGCATCAATGCGACTCTCACATTGAGGAATGAATTGCCAAACATGAAGATGATTAAGTCAGAATCTATTGCCTCATATTTCATGAGGATCACCGAACTTCGGGATAAGCTAAGGTCCAGTGGAGACAACATTGAAGAAAATGAGCTAGTCATGATCACTCTAAATGGCCTTCCACCATTCGGGAGTCCTTCATCCAAACCATAAGCGGTCGAACCAAGTTGCCCAAATTTGACAAGTTATGGGCAGACTGCACTCAGGAAGAGACGGGGATTGTAGCAAGGAAAAGACTCCATGGTCCTCAAGATGAGGAGAATCAAGCCTTCATCACTCATGCCAAGAAAGGAAAGGGAAAATGAAGGAAGTTTCATAAACATAAGCACCAAGCTAGGAGACCAAGTTCTTCTCTATACCGGAGGGAGAAGAAGAAGGATTAATCACGCATACAATGGCATAAGTGCAAGAAACATGGTCACTATGCAAACAAGAGGAAGCATGAAGCCTCAACCGCCGATGTTAATGAAGACACTCCTCATAAGAAGTCAAGGAATGATGATCGTTCAAAGTTCTTCTTCTAGTACTCTCCATGTTGAAGAGATGATATGAAGATCCAAACTGTGATGATCTTCCAACAAGCATATGAAGATCAACAGACTCTAGTTGTGGAAGCCCATCAACAAAACAACAAAAGATAAGTATTTGATTTTACATGCTCTAGTAGATTAGATATGGTTGCTTTGAATATGTTTTACACAGATCTACATTCCTTGATTTAGGAAGTGGTTGAGCATGTAATATAGTTCCTTTATTGATGAACAATAGGATTATGTAGTATTTTCTATGCACATGATTGTTTAAATACCCTATCATGCTGCACAACCCATCTAGGGTGACACCTCCTTTATAACATACGTAGAGTAGTACACACTCTTGATAGTATGCTATAATGGATACCGTAAGCATCCAAATAATGGGCATATGTGTGTTGTGTCAAAGCATTGACTAAAACATGCCTACATTATTGGATAAATTATTGTTGATACATTGATTATGAAATGTTGCTAACCATCTGACGAGATTTAACTTGTAGGGAATGCCATGATCTACAAGGACAAGTGATCCCATTAATATATGGATGGATGGATAAGAAGCGGAAAGCATCTAGAAGCATGACTCTCAGAACTAGAATGATATCATGTAGAGATTTGGTGATTATAAGCGGAAGCCTTCTACAAATTTTGGTCTCTCTGCTACTTCAAATGATTATGGAAAACAATTTCTTTTTAGTCAAAGTCATAGTAAATGAATTCTGGAGGACAAAGTTTACTCGGCCAATCTCTAAGAGATAGAGGGAGTTATCCCTCAAAGATGAGGATCCTGGTCTATTGCATATGATAGAAACCTGATGAAATCTTCCTAAGTCAAGGAGGAACAAAGTTAATATCCTGAGCAAATTGAGCATGATGATGGTGACTATTGTCTTGATTCAGACAAGACAGTTGAAGGATCCTTGATGAAGCTGGTCATCACCAAGATGGATACTTACTTCATATCTTTGGTTGTCTAGTCTAAATTCATGTGCCAAAGGATAAAATGATGAAACTAGAACCTTTAGGAAAGAAGGGAACATTTGTGGGATACAGTGAGTCTTCAAAGGATTACAGAATATACATCCCAGGATCAAGGTAGATCAAAGTCAGTAGGAATGTAACCTTTGAAGAAGAAATGACTATACGAAAAGTATCTGATACGGAGATCGATGATGATGAAGAGATGAAATCATCTCCCCAGAAGTTAAGAGGGAGTCTGAAGAAAATAATGAACCAATAATCCCATTGATCTAGTTGATGCTCCCACAGATATAGCAGTAAGTCGAAAAATATCCAAATGTGAACAACAGACATTGCAGGATGCTGAGGGGCACAAAGCTCCACACAGAATTTGTCAGGAAAACAAAAGACCTTAGATGTTCTCGAAATATAAGTCACATCATTAGCTTAGAGCTTACCACGTACGAAGAAGCATCCTAACACCAATTTGGGAAGGATTCCATGAAGGAGGAGTTCCAGTCCATTATGAAGAATGACGTATGGGAGGTTGTACCGAGACCTGAGGGGAAGTCAGTAGTGACCTCCAAATGGATTTTCAAGATTAAACACGAAGTAGATGGTAGTGTGGAAAAACACAAGGCCATATTTGTTTACAGAGGATTCTTTCAGAAAGAGGGAATTGAATATGATGGAACATTTTCTCCTGTGGCTCGAAATACTTCCATTAGAACCATCATTGCTATTGCTTCAGCTATGGGATGGAACCTGCATAAGATGTGTTAATAAATTTTGTAACTTCGGAATGTATTCATCCGTATATCTTATGTATTGTACCTCGATGTTTATTCCGGGATGTGTTTGTAATGTACTTAAGTCATGTCATGCCCCGATGTTCCTATCGGGAGGTTCTATAATGTAAACAAGTCATGTCAAGTCATGGTGGGTAACCCTCCTATTTATCAAGGGTTAAAGTCCCCGCAGTTTCAGGACACTAGGGTTATTAGACTCTTTTAGAGACGTTGTCCCTAGCAGGTTATTGTCAAGTCGAGAATTAGTATAAATAGAGAGTGAGTCTTTCTATTTATCACACATTCACTCACACTCAGTTGTAGCGCATAGTTGAGAAAGAAGAAGTTACTGGGGCTAGGAAGAAAGAGGCTACTGTTGTCGAGAGATCATCTTACTATTTTGGGGTTTTACTTTTGGTGCTAATTCTATCTCTGAGGAAGTTGCGGAGTTTTCTCCATTTATGGTTTCCCCGAGGAAAAACACTGTGTTCATTGCCCCTTGTGTTTGATTGATGTGCTTGTTATTCTCTCAGTTAAAGATCCTAATATAATGCTAGCTTAATGTTAAAAATCTAACATGGTATCAGAGCTAACCTGAGAAGAAGACACTGTGCAGCGGTGGAAACTAGGGCTTCCTACTTTGTGGATCTCTCTCCACAGTTTTTCAGCAAAAGAAGGTTGGACTAACTCTCCTCCCTAGGGTGCATCTTTCTGTTGAAGCAGAATCCAATTCTGAGCTTTTTCAATTTTGGACCCGACACTACTGCCGGAAATTAGGGCTTTCCACAAAAGTGGAATTTTTCAGTGAGCCTAGGCCTGGATTGATCTCCTCCTCAAAATTGAAGTTTAGAGATCAAAGCATTTGGTTGGACAGAACTCTGGAAAAGTCAAACCCTAATCTGCTCCTGAACTAGCACTGCAGAAATTCAGCTCCAAATCTAGATCCGACATCTTGACCTGGTAAGATCTAAATCTTTTGTATTTCCATTTGAGGTTCTCAGTTAAGATGTCTCATCATACCAAGCTTGATGAAAAGCTTGAGGACGCTGATAACTTCCAATCCTGGAAGTATAGGATCTCCCTGGTCTTGGAAGAAAATGATTTGGACTCCTATATCAATGAGGAGGTTCCAGTTCCAGAGGGAGATGAGGCTAAGGCCTTACACAAGAAGAAGTTGGTTATGGAAAAGAGGATTATTGCTGATTCAATCAAGGATCACCTCATACCACAGGTGTCCTCCCTAAAGACACCTAAAGCTATGTTTGATGCCCTAACCAAATTGTTTGAAGGAAATAACATAATCCGGAAGATGACTCTGAGAAACCAACTAAAGAATGTAAAGATCCAAAATGCAGAGACCATCCAGTCCTACTTTACAAGGGTCTCTCTGATCAAGGAGCAACTGGAAGCAGTAGATGAAGAAGTGGAAAATGTAGGGATTGTAATGACCACCTTGAATGGTCTCCCTAGATCATGGGACTCCTTTATTCAAGGAATCTGTGCAAGAAAGAAGTTAGTCAAGTTCAACAGACTATGGGAAGAATTCTCTCAAGAAGAAGCTCGGATAGTAGCTCGAGAAGAAAATATGGGAAGTGAAGATCAAGCTCTCATAGTTCACTCCAAGAAAAGCAGAAGAAGCTTTCATCACCTTAGAAGTAAGAACCTCCACCAAAGAGATAACACTAGAAAAGATTTATCTAAATTAAGATGCTATACATGTGATGAAATATGACACTTTGCCAAAGACTGTCCTAGAAACAAGATTAACTCCCATAAGAAGAAGGGAAACAAGAGAAGACATCATGCTCATGCTGCAAAGGATGATGAACCTTCTACAAAGAGATTAAGACAAGAAATTGATGATTCTTCTAGTGATGAAGAATATGTGTTGATCTTCGCTCTCATGGGAACTATCTCACATGGAAGTAATGATTGGCTTATAGATAGTGGTGCTTCCAAACATATGACAGGATTCAAAGAATCCTTTGTGAAGCTATCTGAACATGACTCACCTCACAAGGTGAAACTTGGGGATGACTACCAGTATCCAATAAAAGGTAGTGGAGAATCCTCCTATAAGCTAGACTCTGGAAAGTCTATGAAGATGCAAGATGTATTGTTTGTACCAGGACTAAAGAAGAACCTCCTTTCCATATCCACATTAGATGCAAAAGGCATGAGGGTTGCATTTGTAGATGGCTAAGTTCTCATGTGGCCAAAGGGAAAGACTTTTGATGATGCAGTAGTGATTGGGGAACAAGAGGGAGGTCTATACAAATTGAAGGGCCATCTAGAACAAGCCTTGGTCCATGACACAGTAGAGCCAAATGAGCTTCGGCATAGAAGGCTTTCACATGTGCATTACAGAGCACTACCACTTGCAAGAAAAGCTGTTGAAGGTCTTCCAGAAATTCAAGCAAAACATGATGGAGTCTGCAAAGGATGTGCAAAAGGAAATAACACAAAGAAGACATTTCCAAGTAGAGAGAGCAAGGCAAAAGGAATATTGGAAATCATTCACTCTGATGTATGCAGTCCAATGTCATCAAGTTCATTAATTGGGTATGTATACTATGTTTCTTTTATTGATGAATTTTCTAGGAAGACATGGATTTACTTTATGAAGAACAAAGATGAAGTATTCAGCAAGTTCAAGGAATTCAAAGCCTTGATCGAGAACCACACAGAGAAGAATATCAAGACCTTTCGATCAGACAATGGTGGAGAATTCACTTCAAATCAATTCAAAGCATTATGCAAAGATTCAGGGATTAAGACGGAGTTCACTACTCCATATAATCCACAACAGAATGGGGTTGCAGAAAGAAAGAATCGAACGATCATGGAAGCTGCAAAGGCTATGCTTCATGATCAAGATCTTCCCATGCATTTATAGGCAGAAGCTGCCAGAACAACGGTGTATGTACAGAACCATACTCCACACAGAGTACTCGAGAACAAGACACTTGAAAAAGTATTATTCGGAAAGAAACCAGAAGTCAACCATCTTAGAATATTCAGCTGTCTAGTGTACATACACATTCCAAAAGAAAAGAGGACAAAGTTATATCCTTCAGGAAGGAAGGGTATATTTGTGGGATACTCTGAAATCTCGAAGGCTTACAGAATATACTTCCCAGATTCAAGAAGATCGATATCAGCAGGGATGTAACATTTGAAAAAGACTCAGCTTACAACAAATCCAGAAAGAGACCTGCTAAAGAACCCGAAGAAACAAAAGCACCCAGAATTCATGACACAACCATGAACGAAGAATATCAAGAAGAAGATAAGGAAATAGAAGAACCTCGAGAACCTGTAGATCCACCTCAAGAGAAGAATCCTCATAAGAGGAAACCTAATTGGGTATGAGAAGCTATCCAAGGTGCGGAAATATATGGGGCTCCAAAAGAGAATCACAGAGAAAGAAAGAGAACCAGGTCTTTCTCTGGTTATGTCACCTTATTATGTGATTTCATCGATAAAGAACCTTCCAATTATGAAGAAGCGACAGAACATAAATGGAAGGATGCTATGATCGAAGAGTATCAATCGATCATGAAGAATGATTTTTGGGATGTTATCTCAAGACCAGAAGGGAAGTCTGTTGTAACTTCCAAATGGATCTACAAGATCAAGCATGCTGCAGATGGTAGCATAAAAAAATATAAAGCAAGATTTGTGGCTCGTGGTTTCTCCCAGAAAGAAGGAATAGATTGTGAAGAAACTTTTGCATCTGTAGCCAGTAACACTTCCATAAGATCAGTACTTTCTCTAGCTGCAGCGATGAAATGGAAGATACACCAGATGGATGTCAAGATTGCTTTCTTGAATGGTGTAGTAGAAGAAGAAGTGTATGTGGAGTAGCCACTCGGTTTTGAGACACATGACAGGGAGTCTCGTGTGTGTAGATTGAAGAAAGCCCTGTACGGTTTGAAAATGGCACCCAGGACATGGTACGACATAATTGAAAGCTTTCTATATAGTTTGGGCTTTACCAAGAGTAAAGCAGATTCCAACCTTTACTACAAGGTTGAAGATGACAACCCACTGATGCTCCTACTGTATGTAGATGACCTGTTTGTAATAGGTATGGATGGGTTGATTGTTGATATGAAGATGAAGCTTGCTACCGAGTTCGAGATGAAGGACTTGGGTGTGATGCAATACTTTTTAGGCATGGGGGTGTGGCAAAATGCAGATGGAATTTCCCTGGGACAAGGGAAATATATAGTAGAGATCTTGAAGAGATTCGGGATGATGGACTGCAAGGCCATGACCACACCTATGGCATCAAACCTGAAGCTATTGTGTGATGCTTCATTAGAAGTGGTTGATGCTACGATGTATCGTCAAATGATTGGGTCCTTGATGTACCTTACGAACACGAGACCAAATATTTTCTTTGCTGTGAACACCTTGAGCCAGTTCTTGACAGATCCGAGACATGTTCACTTGATTGCTGCAATGTTAATGTAATTGTAACTTTGGAATGTATTCAATTGTATTTTTTATATATATTGTACCCCGATGTTTATTCCGGGATGTGTCTGTAATGTATTTGAGTCATGTCATGCCTCGATGTTCCTATCGAGAGGTTCTATAATGTAAACAAGTCATGTGAAGTCATTGTGGGTAACCCTCCTATTGATCAAGGGTTAAAGTCCCTGCACTTCCGGGGCACTAGGGTGATTAGACTCTCCTACAGAAGTGTGCCCTAGTAGGTTATTGTCAAGTCGGAAATTAGTATAAATAGAGAGTGAGCCTCTCAATTTATCACACACTCACTCACGCTCAGTTGTAGCGCATAGTTGAGGAAGAAGAAGACACCGAGGCTAGGAAGAAAGAGGCTATTGCTGTCGGGAGATCATCTTATTGTTTTTGGGTCTTACTTTTGGTGCTAATTCTATCTCTGAGGAAGTTGCAGGGTTTTCTCCATTTATGGTTTCCCCGAGGAAAAACACTGTGTTCATTGTCTCTTGTGTTTGATTGTTGTGCTTGTTATTCTCTCAGTTAACGATCCTAATATAATGCTAGCTTAATGTTAAAAATCTAACATGGTATCAGAACTAACCTGAGAAGAAGACACTGTGCAGCTGCAGGAACTAGGGATTCCTACTTTTTGGATCTCTCTCCACAGATTTTCGGCGAAAGAAGGTTGGACTGACACTCCTCCCTATGGTGCATCGTTCTGTCAAAGCAGAATCCAATTTTGAGTTTTTTTCAGTTTTGGACCCGACACTGCTACCAGAAATTAGGGCTTTCCACAGAAGTGGAATTGTTCAGTGATCCTAGGTCTGGATTGATCTCCTCCTCAAAATCGAAGTTTAGAGATCAAGATCAAAGCATTTGGTTGGAAAAAACTCCAGAAAAGTCAAACCCTAATATGCTCCTGAACTAGTACTACAGAAATTCAGCTCCAAATCTAGATCCGACATCTTGACCTGGTAAGATATAAATCTTTTGTATTTCCATTTGAGGTTCTCAGTTAAGATGTCTTATCACACCAAGTTTGATGAAAATCTTGAGGGAGCTGATAACTTCCAATCTTGGAAGTATAGGATCTCCCTGGTCTTGGAAGAAAATGAGTTGGACTCCTATATCAATGAGGAGGTTCCAATTCCAGAGGGAGATGGGGCTAAGGCCTTACACAAGAAGAAGTTGGTTATGGCTAAGAGGATTATTGTTGATTCAATCAAGGATCAACTCATACCACATGTGTCTTCCCTAAAGACACCTAAAGTTATGTTTGATGCCCTAACCAAACTATTTGAAGGGAATAACATGTGACCGGAAGATGACTCTAAGAAACCAACTGAAGAATGTAAAGATCCAGAATGCAAAAACCATCCAGTCTCACTTTACAAGGGTCTCTCAGATCAAGGAACAATTGAAAGCAGTAGATGAAGAAGTGGAGAATGCAGGGATTGTAATGACCACCTTGAATGGTCTCCCTAGATCATGGGACTCCTTTATTCAAGGAATCTGTGCCAGGAAGAAGTTAGACAAGTTCAACAGACTATGGGAAGAATGCTCTCAAGAAGAAGCTCGAACAACAGCTCGAGAAGAAAACATGGGAAGTGAAGATGAAGCTCTCACGGGACACTCCAAGAAAACCTGAAGAAGTTCTCATCACCCCAGAGGTAAGCACCCTCACAAAGATAACACTAGAAAAGAGTTGTTTAGAATCAGATGTTATACATGTGACAAGAAAGGACACTATTCTAGAGAATGTCCTAGAAACAAAAATGTCTCTCACAAGACGAAGGGAAACAAGAGCAGACATCATGCTCATGCTGCAGAGGATGATGAGCCTTCCACAAAGAGAATCAAACATGAAAGTGATGATTCCTCAAGTGATGAAGAATATGTTTTTATTTTCGCCCTCATGGGAAACATTGCACATGGAAGCAATGATTGGCTTATAGACAGTGGGGCTTCCAAACATATGACAGGATTCAAGGAATCCTTTGTGAAACTATCAGAACATGAATCACCACACAAGGTGAAACTTGGAGATGACTACCAGTATCCAATAAAAGGTAGTGGGGAATCCTCCTATAAGCTAGAATCTAGGAAGTCTATGACAATGAAGGAAGTATTGTTTGTACCAGGACAAAATAAGAACCTCCTCTCCATATCTGCATTAGATGCAAAAGACATGAGGGTTGCATTTATATATGGCCAAGTTATCATGTGGCCAAAGGGAAAGACTATTAATGATGCAATAGTGATTGGGGAACAAGAGGGAGGTCTATACAAATTGAAGGGCCATCCAGAACAAGCCTTGGTCCATGACACAGTAGAGCCAAATGAACTTTGGCATAGAAGGCTTGCACATGTGCATTATAGAGCACTACCACTTGCAAGCAAAGCTGTTGAAGGTCTTCTAGAAATTCAAGCAAAACATGATGGGTCTACAAAGGATGTGCGAAAGGAAAGAACACAAAGAAGACATTTCCAAGTAGCGAGAGCAAAGGCAAAAGGAATCTTGGAAATCGTCCACTCCGATGTATGCGGTCCAATGTCATCAAGTTCATTAGCGGGTATGCATACTATGTTTATTTTATTGATGACTTTTCTAGGAAGACATGGATTTACTTTATGAAGAACAAAGATGAAGTTTTCAGCAAGTTCAAGGAATTCAAAGCCTTGATCGAGAACCACACTGAAAAGAGGATCAAGACCTTTCGATCAGATAATGGTGGAGAATTCACATTAAATGAATTCAAAGAGTTATGCAAAGACTCAAGGATGAAGAGCGAGTTATCCACTCCATATAATCCACAACAGAATGGGGTTGCAGAAAGGAAGAATAGAACTATCATGGAAGCTGCAAGAGCAATGCTTCATGATCAAGATCTTCCCATGCATCTATGGGCATAAGCTGCCAGAACAACCATGGAAGCTACAAGAGCAATGCTTCATGATTAAGATCTTCCCATGCATCTATGGGCATAAGCTGCCAGAACAACGGTGTATGTACAGAACCGTATTCCATACAGATTACTCGAGAACAAGACACCTGAAGAAGTATTTTTCGGCAAGAAACCGGAAGTCAGCCATCTCAGAATATTTGGCTATCCAGTATACATACACATTCCGAAAGAAAATATGACAAAGTTAGATCCTTCAAGAAAGAAGGGTATATTTGTGGGATACTTTGAAAGCTCAAAGGCTTATATAATATACTTCCCAGGATTCAAGAAGATCGACATCAGCAGGAATGTAACATTTGACGAAGACTCAGCCTACAACAAAGCCAGAAAGAAACCTGCTGAAGTTCCTGAAGAATCGGAAGCACGCAGAATTCATGACACAACCATGAACGAAGAAACTCAAGAAGAAGATCGAGAATTTGAAGAACCTCAAGAACCTGTAGATCCACCTCAGGAGAAGAATCCTCATAAGAGGAAACCTGCTTGGGTACGAGAAGCTATCCAAGGTGCGGAAAGATATGGGGCTCCAGAAAAGAATCACAGAGAAAGAAAGAGGACCAGTTCCTACTCCAGATATGTAGCATTATTATGTGATTTCATCGATAAAGAACCTTCCAATTATGAAGAATCGGCAGAAAGGAAAGAATGGAAGGATGATATGATCGAAGAGTATCAATAGATCATGAAGAATGATGTTTGGGATGTTTTCCCAAGACCAGAAGGGAAGTCGGTTGTAACTTCCAAATGGATCTACAAGATCAAGCATGCTGCAGATGGTGTCTTAGAAAAATATAAGACAAGATTTGTTGCTCGTGGCTTCTCCCATAAAGAAGGAATAGATTATGAAGAAACTTTTGCACCTGTAGCCAGATACACTTCCATCAGATCAGCACTTGGTTTGGCTGCAGTGATGAAATGGAAGATACACCAAATGGATGTCAAGACTGCTTAATGGAAGAGGAAGTGTATGTGGAGTAGCCACCTGGTTTTGAGACACATGACATGGAGTCTTATGTGTGTAGATTGAAGAAATCCTTGTACGGTTTGAAACAGGCACCCAGGACATGGTACGACAGAATTGACAGCTTTCTATCCAGTTTAGTCTTTACCAAGACTAAAGCAGATTCCAACCTTTACTACAGGGTTGAATATGGCAACCCAGTGATGCACCTACTTTATGTAGATGATCTATTTGTAACAGGTATGGATGGGTTGATTGCTGATACGAAGAGGAAGCTTGCTGCCGAGTTCGAAATGAAGGACTTGGGTATGATGCATTATTTTCTAGGCATGGAGGTGTGGTAGAATGCAGATGGAATTTCCCCGAGACAAGGGAAATATACAGTAGAGATCCTGAAGAGATTTGGGATGATGGACTGCAAGGCCATGACCACACCTATGGCATCGAACCTGAAGCTATTGAGTGATGCTTCATCAGAAGCGGTTGATGCTATGATGTATCGTCAGATGATTGGGTCCTTGATGTACTTGATGAACACGAGACTAGATATTTGCTTTGATGTGAACACCTTGAGCTAGTTCTTGACAGATCCGAGACATGTTCACTTGATTGCTGCAAAGCATATTTTGAGGTACCTGAGGGGTACAGTTGATTATGGGCTCAAGTATGAGGAGTGTCAGAAGATTAACCTAGAGGGTTATGTTGATTCAGATTGGGCAGGTAGTGCCATCGATGGGAAGACCACTTGAGGGTGTTGCTTCAGTATGGGATCAGGTGTGATCTCTTGGTTTAGCAAGAAGTAATCCTGTGTGGCACTAAGTACAGCTGAAGCAGAGTATGTCACAACTTGTTCAGCTAATTGTGAGGTAGTATGGCTGAGGAAGCTACTGTTTGATTTATTTGATCTCTAGTTGGATGCTACTTGGATATATTGTGACAACCAGAGTTGTGTGAAGTTGTCGGAGAACCTGGTGTTCCATGACAAGTCAAATCATATCGAGATCAAGTATCACTATATCAGGGATATGGTGCAAAGAGGAGCAGTGAAGTTCCATAATGTTGCGACGGACGAACAGATAGTTGATGTGTTGATGAAGCCATTAGCCAGAGTGAAGTTTGAGTACTTCAGGGAGAAGCTTGGTGTTCTCCAGATCATGGTTCCTTCCAAGGGGAAGTGATGAGTCTGTGAGCCATTGTGACATGGTGAGAGGATTGGTTCCTTCCATGGTTAGATCTAAGGGCTGAGCCATTCTATCATGGTGAGAGGATTGGTTCTTTTCATGTCAGATATGAGTGCTGATCCATTTTTATATGACTGTAGGATTGGTTCCTACATGATCAGATATAAGGGCTATTTCCATTCTCTGAATGGAGGTGCCTGGTTAGTTACCAGGAATACTCGGTCTAGGACTGAGGGCCATTCTGATATGACAATGAGATGTAGTCTTACATGATCAAATGTGAGTGCATGGCCATTCTGATGTGATTGAGGGATGTGTTCCCACTTGATCATATATAAGGGTTGTTGCCATTCTTTGAATGGAGGTACCTGGTCAGTTACCAGGAAAGCTCAGTCTAGGACTGAGGGCCATTCTGATATGACTGTGGGATGTGTTCTCACATGATCAGATATGAGTGCATGGCCATTTTGATGTGATTGAGGGATGTGTTCCCACTTGATCAGATATAAGGGTTGTTTCCATTCTCTGGGAGAATGGAGGCACCTGGTAGTTACCAAGAACCCTCAGTTTGGGACTGAGTGCCATTTTGACATGGTGAGAGGATTAAGTTCCTTCCATGGTCAGATGTAAGTGCTGTGTCTTTTCATAGATGGTAGTAGGTGTGTCCAACCATGCTGGTGATTGTAAGTGTTGTGCCTTTCCATAGATGGTAGTAGGTGTGTCCTGCCATACTGGTGGATGTAAATGCTGATCCTTTCCATAGATGATAGGTGTGTCCTATTATGCTGGTGGATGTGAGTGCTGTGCCTTTTCACAGATGATAGTAGGTGTGTCCTATCATGTTGGTGAATGTAAGTGCTGGGCCTTTCTGACAGGGTTGTGGGATGTGTTCCCACATGGTCAGATGTGAGTGCTGGGCGTGCCTTTCTGACATGATGTTGGATGTGTTCTTGTCATGGAAAGATGTAAGTGCTGGGCAGACCATTCTGACTTAGGGTCAGATATAAGCGCCGAAGAATACCTACATGGTGGCTAGGCCTACAACCAACATGAAAAAGGGCTGGCACTGTAGAACTTCCTGTGACGAGAAGAATCATGAGATAGCACCTGTGATGATCCAGTGATGATGATCCATATCGAGTGATGATCCAGATCCAATGATGATCCAGATCGAGTGATGATCCAGATCCAGTGATGATGTTCCAGTGATGATCCAGATTCGACTCGAGGATGATCCAGATGATACATAGAAGAAGACTTGTGCTGATAAATTGTGTCGAGAGAATACCTTCCTAGTTAAGAGGGAGTGTTAATGTAATTGTAACTTCGGAACGTATTCACTTATATTTCTTATGTATTGTACCTCGATGTTTATTTCAAGATGTGTCTGTAATGTATTTGAGTCATGTCATGCCCCGATGTTCCTATCGGGAGGTTCTATAATGTAAACAAGTCATGTCAAGTCATTGTGGGTAACCCTCCTATTGATCAAGGGTTAAACTCCCAACAGTTTCGGGGCACTAGGGTTATTAGAATCTCCTAGAGAAGTCGGCCCTAGTAGGTTATTGTCAAGTCGGGAATTAGTATAAATAGAGAGTGATCCTCTCTATTTATCACACTCTCACTCACACTTAGTTGTAGCGCATAGCTGAGGGAGAAGAAGACACCGGGGCTAGGAAGAAAGAGGCTACTGCTGTTAAGAGATCATCTTACTATTTTGGGGTCTTACTTTTGGTGCTGATTCTATCTTTGAGGAAGTTGTGGGGTTTTCTCCATTTATGGTTTCCCCAAGGAAAAACAATGTGTTCATTGTCTCTTGTGTTTGATTGATGTGCTTGTTATTCTCTTTGTTAAAGATCCTAATATAATGCTAGCTTAATGTTAAAAATCTAACATGCAAAGCATATTCTGAGGTACCTGAAGGGTACAGTTGATTATGGGCTCAAGTATGAGGCGAATTAGAAGATTAACCTAGAGGGTTATGTTGATTTGGATTGGGCAGGCAATGCCATCGATAGGAAGAGCACATCAGGGTGTTGCTTCAGTATGGGATCAGGTTTGATCTCTTGGTTTAGCAAGAAAAAATCCTATGTGGCATTGACTACAGCTGAAGTAGAGTATGCTGCAGCCTGTTCAGCTAGTTGTGAGGTAGTATGGCTGAGGAAGCTACTGTCTGATTTATTTGATCTCCAGTTAGATGCTACTTGTATATATTGCGACAACCAGAGTTGTGTGAAGTTATCGGAGAACCCGGTGTTCCATGACAAGTCGAAGCATATCGAGATCAAGTATCACTATATCAGGGATATGGTGCAGAGAGGAGCAGTGAAGCTCCAGTATGTTGCGACAGATGAACAGATAGCTGATGCGTTGATGAAGCCATTAGCCAGAGTGAAGTTTGAGTACTTAAGGGAGAAGCTTGGTGTTCTCCAGATCAAGGTTACTTCCAAGGGGAAGTGATGAGTCCATGAGCCATTCTGACATGGTGAGAGGATTGGTTCCTTCCATGGTAAGATGTAAGGGCTGAGCCATTTTGTCATGGTGAGAGGATTGGTTCCTTCCATGTCAGATGTGAGTGCTGAGCCATTCTGATGCGACTGTAGGATTGGTTCCTACATGATCAGATATAAGTGCTGAATGCCATTCTCTGAATGGAGGCACCTGGTCAATTACTAGGAATACTTAGTCTGGGGCTGAGGGCCATTCTGATGAGATTGAGGGATGTGTTCCCACTTGATCAGATATAAGGGCTGATGCCATTCTCCGGGAGAATGGAAGCACCTGGTCAGTTACCAAGAATCCTCAACCTGGGGTTGAGAGCCCTTCTGACATGGTTGCGGGATGTGTTCCCCCCATGGTCATATGTAATTGTAGAGTCCTTCTGACATGGTTGAGGGATTGTCCCCCCCATGGTCAGATGTAAGTGCAGAGCCCTTCTGACATGGTTGTGGGATGTGTTCCCCCCATGGTATGATGTAAGTGCAGAGCCTTTCTGACAGGGTTGTGGGATGTGTTCCCGCATGGTCAGATGTGAGTGTTGGGTGTGCCTTTCTGACATGGTGTTGGATGTGTTCCTCTCATGGTCAGATGTAAGTGATGGGCGGGCCATTCTGACTTAGTGTCAGATATAAGCATTGAAGAAGACCTACATGGAGGCTAGGCCTACAACTAGCATGAAAAAGGGTTGTCTCTGTAGAACTTCCTATGACGAGAAGAATCATGAGATAACACTCGTGATGATGATCCAACAGTGATGATCCACATCGAGTGATGATCCAGATTGAGTGATGATATTCCAGTGATGATCCAGATCCGAAGATGAAGATGACTTGAAGATGAAGATAACTTGAAGATAAATATGACTTGAAGATAAATATGAATTGAAGATGACGAGGACTCGATGATGATCCAGATGATACAGAGAAGAAGACTTGTGCTGATAAATTGTGTCGAGAGAATACCTTCCTAGTTAAGAGGGAGTGTTAATGTATTTGTAACTTCGAAATGTATTCATCCGTATATCTTATGTATTGTACCCCGATGTTTATTTCGGGATGTGTCTGTAATGTGCTTAAGTCATGTCATGCCCCGATGTTCCTATCGGGAGGTTCTATAATGTAAACAAGTCATGCCAAATCATGGTGGGTAACCCTCCTATTGATCAAGGGTTAAAGTCCCTGCAGTTCCAGGGCACTAGGGCTATTAGACTCCCCTAGAGAAGTCGACCCTAGTAGGTTATTGTCAAGTCGAGAATTAGTATAAATAGAGAGTGAGTCTCTCTATTTATCACACACTCACTCACACTCAGTTGTAGCGCATAGCTGAGAAAGAAGAAGTTATTGGGGCTAGGAAGAAAGAGGCTACTGCTGTCGGGAGATCATCTTACTATTTTTGGGTTTTACTTTTGGTTCTGATTCTATCTCTGAAGAAGTTGCAGGGTTTTCTCCATTTATGGTTTCCCTGAGGAAAAACATGGTGTTCATTGTCTCTTGTGTTTGATTGCTGTGCTTGTTATTCTCTCAGTTAAAGATCCTAATATAATGCTAGATTAATGTTAAAAATCTAACAAGATGGATGTAAATACTGCCTTCCTCAATGGTATTATCAAGGAGAATTTTACATTGAACAACCATAAGGGTTTATTGTCCATGAGAAATATTCGCATGTATGTAAATTCAGAAAGGCATTATATGGGCTCAAGAAAGCACCTCATGCTTGGTATGGACGAATAAACGGATACTTGGTAAACTTGGGATTCACCAGGAGTGATGCAAATCCCAATCTTTACTACAAGATTGAGGATAATGAGCCACTGATTTTGTTTATGTACGCGGATGACTTGTTTCTCACAGGAAATGAGAAACGAATTGGATGGTGTAAGAAGAAGCTTTCCTCTGAGTTGGAAATGAAGGACCTCAGATTGATGCATTACTTCTTGGGATTAGAAGTATGGTAGAGGAAGAAGGAAATTTCATAAGTTAGGGAAAATACACCATTGATATTTTGAAGAGATTCAGGATGTTGGACTGCAAGTCCATGGCTACTCCAATGGATGCAAATCTGAAGAAGTTGAGGGAACCTGCTTCAGATTCATATTTGATTGATCCCACCATGTATCTCTAATTTAATGGATCTCTGATGTATCTGACGAGCACCATACCAGATATATGTTTTGTTGTGAATACTCTTAACTAGTTTATGTGTGATCCAAGGCAGATTCACAGGGTTACTGCAAAAGATGTTCTCAGATATTTATGTGGCACTGTGGGATATGGTCTAAGATATGCTTCAGGATGTGATATGATATTGCAAGGATTTTTTGACTCAGATTGGGCCGGGTGTATTGCAGATAGTAAGTGTACTTCCGGATGTTGTTTTAGTTTGGGATCTGCAATGATTTCCTGGTGTAGCAGGAAGCAGACCTCAGTAGCACTTAGAACCATAGAGGTTGAGTATATGGCTGCGAGTACAACAATTCGAGAAGCAGTATGGATTCGAAAACTCCTTGCAGGGTTGTTTGGTCAGATTCCAGGACCAACTATGATTCACTGTGATAATCAAAGTTGTATACAGATGACAGTGAATCCCGTATTTCACAATAAGATGAAGCATATAGAAATCCGATATCACTACATTCGTGATATGGTGCATAAAGGTGCAGTCGAATTACAGTATGTTTCGGCCGATGATTAGACTGCAGATATTCTTACCAAGCCTCTTCTCAGGACAAAGTTTGAATACTTTCGTAGAAGAAAACACATACCTCGTGGAGAGTGAAAGCTGAGACGCATATCTATGATGCTTTCACACAGGTGCCTCTACTTGTTCTGAATCTCATCCATGTATGGGAGAAATACCATCGACATTGTGAGATTGGCAGGTAGCAGATGGTCGTGTATGCTGATGAACACTATACGGTCAGATTCTCAATATGGTGTTCTTTGGAGTATTCCTACCAGTTCTTGAGATGAACAGGTTGTAGATGGTCGTGTCTCATTCAAGTATGGGAGAAATCCCATCAACATCTTGAAATGAGAAGGACATAAACGATCATGTGCATTGATGACTGCTATACGTTCAGATTCTCAATTTGGTTTTCTTTGGAGTATTCCCACCAGCTCTTGAGATGAACATGTTGTAGATGGTCATGTACACTAATGACCTCTATTAGCCTAGGTTCTCAACTTGGTGTAGGAGAATTCCCACCATCACTTGAGATGAACTGGTAGTAGATGGCCGTGTAAAGCTTGTCCAGGTTCTCAGGTAGATATGGGCTCGTAATAGATGAAGATGTTAACTGCTGTACTCCCCTACAAACTTTGTAGAGTTGCAGAGTTGATAGATCTTTAGACGGAATGAATGGATTAGATTTTTGATGACACCTCTCGACAGACAGTGTTGAAAACCTTCAGTATGTATACAGATGATCAAGACATATGAGATGCACATAAGAGACCCCAATGTTCATGATGCTGATGATGACCGTATCTAAAGAATACCTTCCTTATTGAGAGGGAGTGTTGAAAATTGCGCAACTTCAGAATTTATTCTTATTGTATTTCCTTGTACCTCCCACAAGAGTTCATATTAACATAACTACTCATGTAAACCCTGGAAAGAACCAATGTAAACCTTGGGGAAAGAATAAACAAGAAAAGAATTAAAATAAAATTTTTTTATTTTTATTTTCCCCAAGGTCACTTAGGTAGAAAAAGTGCGCTGCTATAGTCTATGAGAGTATTTTTCTGAGGTTGTATCTTATGGAGACTCTCTCTCTCTCTCTCTCTCCTTTCTCATGAGTCATTATCTCTATACGAAGGTTTGCTGGGTTTTTCTCGATTGGGTTTCCCTGGATAAGTTCTTGTGTTCTTTGTTTCTTTGCTTTGTCTTTCTTCTAGAGATCCTATTGTTTATCTGCAAATAAGATATATTTCTATTCATGTAAAAACTAATAGATGAGTCCATGAATAAGGAAATATCAGATAGCTATCGACATTCCAAAGATAAAATGAAGATAGAACGGGAGTACAAATTCATCATCATTTGGTTGAAAGCCATCAAGAGGAAGAAGTGCCTGGAATTCAACATGAGTTTCACCATAGAAAACATTAGAAAAGAAAACATGATGGAAATACGGTGGACTAAAAAAAATAAAACCTACCACCTTTAATGGAGAGAAATTTGGTGAAGTTGTAGAGATTTGGATTTTGTAGATGAAGAAGTATCTACATCTCCATGATTACTCTGATAATCAAGAAACTTGAATTGCTATCTACAATATTCAGCGAATGGATTATAGGTGGTGGAAACATCTGACATATGTTGAAAATATGAATGAGAGACATATCTCATGGAGGAGTTTTCAAAAGTATTTTAAACGAGAATACTTGTACCAACAATACTATGATAGAAAGATGTAGGAATTCTTTGAACTCAGATTGGGTATCATGACAATGGAAGAATATGAGAAAATATTCCTAGAGTTGTTAAATTATGTAGACTTTATCCAAGAAGAAAATGTAAAAATGCAAAGATTCCTTAGTGGTTTACCAACGTTTTACAAGGACATTATAACTTATGATGAGCCTCATACCTTGAAGGAATGCATACAGAAGGTTAAATGCATGTATGAACAAGGTAAGAGCAGGCAGGAGTTACATAAGAGATTGAAGGGTAAATTGAAGGAAACGAAGGATCCAAGGAAAAAGGGATTTAAGTCTCGAGATATAATCAGAGTTTGTCTAATCCTTTCCAACAACCTACTTTGCAAAGTGAAGTAAGGAAGAAAAAGTCAACTGGACAGAAGAAACTATTGCAAGTCAAATGTAAGAAATGTGGAGGTGACCACTACCTCAACAAATGTACGGAAATGAAAATTAAGCAAGCTGGTATTTATAAAATGAAAGAAGCATCTACAATGGAAGAGGTTTCTAGGAGTATTTCTCGTATTTATGCATCCCTGGACAATCATCACGTTGATCACCAGTCATCAATGATTGAAATTGAAGGTAAAACAAATAATCTGCCTATTTCAATTCTGATTGATTCCGAAGCTTCTTACAATTACGTAAATATTAATTTGGCTGAAAATTGCAAGTTAGAGAGCAATAAAATGTCTAAACCCCGAATGATATAGCTAAATACACGTATGAAAAGAAAAATTACTTAAATGGTTAAGAATTGTTGTTTGGAGATGGATGGGTACCATACTAAATTGGATTTGGACGTTATTCCTCTTGGTTCTTATGATATGTTAATTGGGATGAATTGGCTGGAATCACATCACGCTATTCTTGATTGCAATAACAAAAGTATAATGTTCTTGGATTAGGATGGTAATACTATTCATATCATAGGAATTCCAAGAACAATTTCAATAAGATAGATCTCTGTTATTCAAATGAAGAAATATCTCAAGAATTGATGTCAAATATATGTGATCCAAGTTGAGGAAATACCACTTGATATGGAACAACGCATTGATGAGATTCCAGTGTAACAAGAATTGGCGGATGTATTCTAAGGTGTTCGCAAGTTACCACCAAGGAAGGACATTGACTTTACCATTGAATTAATTCCTGGAGCTGTTCTAATGTCCAAATCACCTTACCGGATGTGCACTTCATAGCTGAAAGAATTACAAATACAATTGGAAGAATCGTCGAAGAAAGGTTACATACTCCCTAGAATTTCACCTTTGGGAGATCCAATGTTTTTTTGCAAGGAAGAAAGATGGTACACTGAGGTTGTGTGCGAGCTTCAAATAGTTGAATAGATCCACAATTAAGAACATATATCCATTGCTGATGATTTATGACCTCTTTGATCAGTTGAGAGAGGCAAAAATCTTTTCCAAGATTGATTTAAGATATGGATACCACCAAGTGCGAATAAAGGATGAATATATTAGTAAGACGACTTTTAGAACCATATATGGGCATTATGAATACATTGTTTTTCCTTTTGGACTGACAAATTCTCCATATATGTTCATGTGCTTGATGAATGGGGTGTTCAGTGAGTACCTAGACAAATTCATTATTGTGTTTTTGGATGACATATTGATATATTCTAAATATGAAGAAGAGAATTAAGAACATATTAGGATTACCCTACAAATTCTAATGGAGAACCAATTGTATGCTAAGCTCAACAAATGTTCATTTTATCAAAATAAATTGTTGTATTTGGGTCACATTATCTCAGAAGAAGGCATAATAGTGGACCTTGTTAAAATAAAGGTGATACAAGAATGGCCTACTCCAAGAAACATGTATGAGGTTAGATCATTTATGGGATTGGTCGGGTATTATAGAAAGTTCATCGAAGAATTATCTCGGATTGCACATCCGATCACATCTTCACAGAAGAAGGGTGTGAAGCTTGTTTGGATCCAAAAGTGTGAAGATAGCTTCAATATTTTAAAGGAATTACTCACTTGCGCCCAATATTAAATTTTTTGGATCTAGACAAAGAATATGTAGTTTGTACAGATGCATTTTTGGAAGGACTCAGTGGAGTTTTGATGCAAGATGATCAATTTTGTTTGTTATGAGTCATGGAAGTTAAAGGAGCATGAGAAGAACTATGCTACTCATGACCTTGAGTTAGCTGCCATAGTTCATGGACTCCGAATGTGGAAACATTATCTCTCGAGTAATAAATTTGAGTTAAACACTAACCATCACAACTTAAAGTACTTGTTTGAACAACCACATTTGAATGCTAGACAAATGAGATGGATTGAATTCTTGAGTGAGTTTAATTTTGAAATTAAGTACATTAAAGGAAATGAAAATAGAGTGGTAGATGCACTCAGTATAAGGAATCAAGTCATGAATCTTTAGCCATTAGCAATTGGGAATATGAATTAAAAGTCAAATTTCTTGAGGCATTGAGGATAAATAATCATTATCTACAAGTTGTGGCAGTGTTGCAGGAAGGAAATAGGCCAATGAAAATTTCTAATTATGCATTAGGTGAAGATGGAATGATTTATTTCAATGACAGAGTTTATGTACCAGATGAAAATTACTCGAGGAAGTTGATAATGCAAGAAATGCATAATGTTCCTTATGTAGGGCATATAGGTTACCAAAAGACTTTAATATGAGCTAAAAATGTATACTATTGACCAAGTATGAAGAACGATGTGTCCAAGTACACAACTCAATGTTTAGAATGTCAAAGAGTAAAAGTAGAGCATAAACATCATGTCGGTCTACTCCATCCATTTATTGTTCTGGAATGGAAGTGGGATGTAGTTACCATTGATTTCATTACCAAGTTACGAAGGACATTAATGCAACATGAATCAATCATGGTGGTGTTTGAGAAGTTGACAAAGTCATCCCACTTTGTGCCAGTCCAATCAACATTTAAAGAAGCCAAGGTCGCATAAATGTACTTGAAGAAGATTGCTAGGATACATGGTGTTCCTAAGGCAATTGTTTCTGATCAAGATTCCAATTTTACTTCAATTTTTTGGAAGGGTTTATTCAGATAATTTGGAACTAAACTTACCTTCAGTACAACTTATCATCCACAATCATATGACCAGACTGAGTGGTTAATTAGGTCAGTGAATACATGCTCAAGATGTATGTGATGGATAAGCCTAGTAAGTGGGAACATTATTTGTATTTAGTAGAGTTTGCTTGCAACAATGCCTATCAAACATCTTTAAATATGAGTCCATTTGAAGCACTTTATGGAAGAAAGTGTAATGTTCCGGTGAATTGGGACAAGCCAATGGACAAGCTCACAGTTGGGCGAGAGATGCTTCAGGATATGGAATAACAGGTAGCCCGAATTAAGAAGAACTTGAAGACAACCCAAGACATACAGAATAGTTATGTAGATAAAGATAGAATCCATAGAGAATTCCAAGTTGAGGACAAAATGTTCCTGAAGGTTAAAGGAAAAAATAGTTCATTAAGACTGGGCAACTGTAAAAAGTCAGTGGCCAGATTTTGTGGACCATTTGAAGGCCTGAGCAAAATTGGACCAGTGGCTTATGAATTAGTTTTTCCTCCTTTCGTCAAAATACACGATGTTTTTCACATTTCATTGTTAAAGAAGTATGTTTATAATTATGATAATGTACTTTATTGGCTTGTGATACAGGTGGAAATCAAAGGGGGATTTCCAACACAACCAATTTGCATTTTGAAAAAAATGATCAAAACAGTCAGGAACATAAACGTATGATAGGTAAAGGTCTAGTGGACCCACTACAGTCCCAAGGAAGCCACCTAGGAACTTGAAGACTAGATGAGGGAAGAATATCCCCATCTATTTTGAAATGTATACATGTGTAAATAAATTTAAAAATTTTGTTATGTATTTTGAATAATGAAGCACCAAGGACGATGTAGATTTTAAGGGGGAGGGGAATGTAATACCTCGGGTATGGAACCTAATTCTATTTTTGTTCAAATGTAAATGTAATCCATGAAAGCTTGAAAGGATGCCCACTTATATTTTCTTATTTTAATACAAATTGCACTACTGACTATTGAAGAGGTTGAACATTGAAAAGATTGAGGATCCAAGGATTCAATAGAGGTGGAAAGGGAGGTTTAGAGTTGTCTTAGCCTTGAACCTTGCTTAAATATTTCCTAAACCATGTTTTAAGTCTAAACATTGTGATTAAACCTTAAACCTTGTTTAGTCCTAAATAAAGATTAAGGGGTGATTAATATTTGATTAAAGGATTAATTAAAACTTAATGAATTTTGGTCATGGCTCGTTGGGAGAGACCATGTGTGGGTGGTCAGAGGAGCTAGATGACCATGCAAAATTATGGACGGGGAAAAGAGAATTCATAAAGAGGGAAGGTATATGGGACCTAACTAAGGAAATCTGGTGTTTGGCCTGTTTGAAAAAGTTAATGGCTTGCAAAAGAGCTCATGGGGGTTCTGAAAAAAGAAATTGTAGACTGTCAAAATTCAACCCTTGTTGTTACAAAACCTATAAAAATAAACCTGTTTTGAAATATTTTACCGTCGATTTGGATTTCTTGTCTACCTTGGACGTTTTCCCAATGAAATGGAAAATAGTCTATGAAACTTCCTTAGTTGAATTCTGAGCACTTGAGTAGTGGTGTATTTCATTGTTGTGATGATAGAAGGAAACTTTGATGGTGGATTTCACGTTTGGCATGGAATTGGTTTGTAAACCAATGTTATGGTTTTCCAGTATTTAGACCTTTGAGTGAGTGAGGAGGTTGGTGAGATACCTAGTTGATGAATACATGGATCTTAGCTCGGGGGTGGTGTTTCACTGAGAGTATATGAACAATGTTTCCTAGGTTTGGGTGGGGCGTGTCTCACACACAGTCAGTAGTCCAATTCCGTTGGTTTCAACTAAGTACCATGTTGAATGCTTTGTATGAATACTTACAATTATTATATTCATGATGAAAATATTGTAGGATATTTTATGTTTGAATTCATTTGTATGAATGAGTCTGATAAAATTACAATAATCCTTTGTAAACAATTGCAATTACATAATTTAAATTGTATAAAGTTTTGTTGAAATGGTAATTGAACCAATGCAGGAATTGCATGTATAATTCCTTAGGATTATTTCTATTCAAAAGTTTGATTGTTCTCAATGAACAAGTAACTTTATTTTAGAGTTTACTTGAATGCTTTGAATCTCTATTTGAGAGCTATTTAAAAACCCCAATCTGTTTAAATGACTACAATTTTAGTTGTTTGTTCAACTATGAATGTTGGTTTAAAAGAACAAAAACTTATGCCTTTAAATGTATTTAATTAGCCTTTGTAGCTTATGAATGCGTAAATAGAACAAGGGAATTGATTTGGCTGATGTGGGTCATGTAATTTTTATTTAAAGGTTTTTAAACAATTAATTTCAAATTCCCAAATTGAATCTTAAGGACCTTTGTTGGAAGACTTGTGTAAACTTATCCAAGTTATTGGAAGCTTCGAATGAAATTGTTGTGGTTTGCTAAGAGTTTTTAACTAGCTGAAAAATTAGTACAATTTCTTGTAAGTTGATTTAGTTCAATGTGATATTTCTTCACATTTTGGTTATGTTTAAGTTAAACAAATTAAGTAATCGAAACCGTGAAAATGTTGTAAAAATTGTTGATCAGTAAACCCAGTAAGCCTTAGCCATTTTATTGAAAAATAACTGAGTGTTTCTTTGGAAGATCAAAATGATCATGAATGTCGATCACCTTACCGATTTATTCGTAACCGTTTATGAGTCGGTGATGATGTGTCGATGCTGATGTGCTGACCTTGAAATCAACATGTCAAGTTTTAAATTTTTCCTTGTTTGCACCGACTCCTGACTTTCAACGTGCCAATGTTGGGAATCAGGGTCGGCAGTGGACTTTGTAAATATTATCCAGGCGTTCTAACACCCAACCACCGATTTCGGAAGTCAGAATGGATGTTGCGTTTTTCTTGTTTTTATGTGTCGATTCCCGACTGTCAATGTTTGCAAGGTCAAAATCGACAAAGGAAATTTGAGATGGACAATTTAGCTTAGGAGTGTGGATTATAAGCTCTGGGACGTCATTAATGATTAAATTAATACTAATTAACTTATTTTAATGTGAGTGAAAGAATTTTTAACTACGCTTCCACATAAGAGAGTCTTTTAGGCTCACTTTGAGTTAATTAAACTATCGAAACTATTTTTTTTATGATTTTATAGAGCTTATTTATCGCTCTTGTATGTTTTATGTAGAGAAGTGTATCTGAGTAGTTGTGTAACATACGGGTACGTTACACCCAAATGTGTTGTCCAAAGCACTAAATATCGCCAAATTTTCAACCATGAGGGGCAATATGAAATGGAAACCTTACAATGGCACTAGACATTAAAATGGGAAATCACAGTCACACATCTAAACCATGGTAAGGGATTTAAAGGGAAGTACTTTAATGCACTATGAGCCATTTATAGGATGGATAAGAGGACCTTTTTGTTGAATTGGTGCATACCATGCACTATACGATGTTAACTTTTCATATGCTTAGCTAAGACATCAGTACTTCATTTCATTTTCATAACAAAAGCATATAAACAAGATCACTGAAAGATAGATAAGCACAACCATACAAAAGGAACACAAAGATTTATCTTGGGAAAACCCTAAAGGGAAAAACCCAACAAAAGCTTCCTCAATATAGATGCCCCAAAAAGATAAAAGATAAAAGATAAAACCAGCAAGGAGATCAAACCCTGATCCTCCTCCTTCTCCAGCTACTTCTCTTCTCCACGAATGCGCTACACAAGTGAGAGTGTGTGCTCAAATGAGGAGAGCTACACCTCTATTTATATTCATCCGTTCACTTCAATTAACTCATCCGACATGTAGGCTCGAGTTAATCATGTAGGCTCGAGTTACACATGTAGGTTCAAGTAACCACACTGGGGTGCTAATGACCCACCTTTACAATTAGAGGGGACAACCTCACGACTCTTATTAGTTCTTCTGATTAGAAGCATCGGGGTACAAGATAATACAAGTGGTTCTTCCGGTAGGACCATCGGGGACCACAAAAGATACAATTAGAATATTCTTTGAAGTTACAATATTTCAACACTCCCCCTTAACGAGAAGGGTATTCTACAACAACATCAACAACAACAATAGTAGGAGAGAGATAGAGGACATCATCAACACCATCAGGATAATACATCTATAAATCATTGGAAGCTTTTCAACATTATGTAGTCTTCATCTTCAATCTTCAGTCTTCATCATCATTAATACTTTGACTGCTTCGATCAACAACATCTTCAGCACTTTGACCTTTCGATCAGCAACATCATCTTCAACACTTTGACCTTTCGATCAGCAACATCATTTTCAACTCTTTGACCTTTCGATCAGCAACATCATCTTCAGCACTTTGACCTTTCAATTAGCAACATCATCTTCAGCACTTTGACCTTTCGATCAACAACATCATTTTCAGCACTTTGGCCTTTCGATCAACAACAACATCATCATCATACTCTGATCTTTTGATCAGAAACATCATCATGAAAATATCATCATCACCAAAACATCAACATCATCAAAACATCAACATCATCATCATCAAAACAGCAACATGATCCTTCCTTTCGGAATTACGGGATCAACATGTTTGTGGTACTTAGACGATCCTTCCTGTCGGAATTATGAGATTTAGGTCTTTACAGAGTTACTAACGATCCTTCCTTTCGGAATTACGGGATCAACACATCTGTGAAGCTCAGACGATCCTTCCTTTCGGAATTACGGGATCAAGTCTTTACGGAGCTACTAACGATCCTTCCTTTCGGAATTACGGGATTTAGGTCTTTACGAAGTTGCTAACGATCCTTCCTTTTGGAATTACGGGATCAACACATTTGTGTAACTCAGACAATTCTTCCTATTGGAATTATGGGATCAACACATCTATGGAACTCAGAAAATCCTTCCTGTTGGAATTACGGGATCAAGTCTTTACGTAGCTACCAACGATCCTTCCTTTCGGAATTACAAGATTTAGGTCTTTACGGAGTTACTAACGACCCTTCCTTTCGGAATTATAGGATTTAGGTCTTTACGGAGTTACTAACGACCCTTCCTTTCAGAATTACGGGATCAACACATCTGTGGAACTCAGACAATCCTTCCTATTGGAATTACGGGATCAAGTCAATGATCCTTCCTTTCGGAATTATGGGATCAACACATCTGTGGAACTCAGACAATCCTTCCTATTGGAATTACGGGATCAAGTCAATGATCCTTCCTTTCGGAATTACGGGATTTAGGTCTTTACAGAGTTACTAATGATCCTTCCTTTCGGAATTACGGGATCCTTCCTCTAGGAATTACGGGATCAACACACGTTCTCGAGTACCGAAGTCACCGGATCCGTTCTAAACCGAAGTTCAAGGATGATACAATCCTACCACATTCACGGGGACCGAGATCTCCGGATACATTTTGAACCGAGGTTCAGGGATGATGCAATCCTACCACTTTCACGGGGGCCAAGACCTCCGGATACATTTTGAACCAAGGTTCAGGGATGATGCAATCCACCACCTTCACGGGGGCCAAGACCTCCGGATACATTTTGAACCGAGGTTCAGGGATGATGCAATCCACCACTTTCACGGGGGCCGAGACCTCCGGATACATTTTGAACCGATGTTCAGGGATGATGCAATCCACCACTTTCACGGGGGCCAAGACCTCTGGATACATTTTGAACTGAGGTTCAGGGATGATGCAATCCACCACATTCACGGGGGCCGAGACCTCCAGATACATTTTGAATTGAATTTCAGGGATGATGCAATCCTACCACATTCACGGGGGCCGATACCTCCAGATACATTTTGAAGCGAAGTTCAAGGATGATGCAATCCCACCACATTCACGGGGGCCGAGACCTCCGAATACATTTTGAACTAAAGTTCAAGGATGATGCAATCCCACCACATTCACGAAGACCGAAGTCACCGGATCTATTTTGGACAGATGTCCCAGGATGATAAAATCCCTCTTCATTCTAGAGGACCGAGGTCACCGAATCACTTTCGGACAGATGTACCGGGATGATACAATCTCTCTTCATTCTCGAGGACTGAGGTCACCGGATCACTTTCGGACAGATGTCCCGGGGTGATACAATCCCTCTTCATTCTCGAGGACTGAGGTCACTAGATCACTTTAGGGCAGATGCCCAGGGATGATACAATCCCACTGCGACATCAATACTCCCCCTTTCGAGGAAGGTTCTTCTGAACCTCACCAAGCTTGTCTCGAAATTGTTCGAACTTTACTCGAGACAGAGGCTTCGTTAGCACATCAGCAACCAAACCATCATCATCTACATCTTCAGTATGTGAATACTAAACTATCACCATATGTATCTCCAGTATGTGAATACTGAAAGCATCATCATCTATATCTTCAATATACGAAAACTTAAACATCATCATCTGCATCTTTTCTCGTATGTAGAAATACCGGATTTCTATGTGTTATGACGGAACATAGGGTTCTCTATCATCACAACTCTGGTTATCACATAGAATCATTGCAGTATCCATCTTCAGTTCAAAGAGACCTGATATCATCTTCCGAAGCCATATGGCTTCACAACTTAGCAGAGCAATCTGCTATGTATCTTGCTTCAACCATGTTACGAGAAACATTTTACTATTTCCTGCTAAACCATGAACTCATAGCAGACCCCAAACACAAGCATCTACCTAATGTGCTTTTCCTGTCTGAGATACTTCCAGCCCAATCTGCATCTGTGTAGCCATACAATCTATACTCATGGCTACCATCATAATATAAACCAAAGTCTATAGTCCCTTTCAGATATCTCATCACATGTTTTGCAGTTACTAGGTGAACCCATCTTGGTTGAACAAGATATTGACTTAAGGTGTTCACAACAAAGCAAATGTCTGGTCTGGTATTTGTTAATTACATCAATGACCCAATGATCTGTTTGTAATGAGTCATATCCACTAACTCTGATGAGTCATCAGCTAACAGCTTCAGGTTGGAGTCCATGGGTGTGGCCATGACTTTGCATTCCAACATATTGAATCTCTTCAATATCTCTATCGCATACTTTTCCTGGTTGAGAAAGATTTCTTCTGAACTTTTCCATACTTCCAGACCTAGGAAATAATGCATTAACCCAGGGTCTTTCATCTCAAATTCTTCTGCTAGTTTCTTCTTGCTTTCCATGACATGTTTCTCATTTCCTGTCAAGGATAATTCATCCACATATAATAATAGGATGACAAGTTCATCTTCTACAACCTTGAGATAAAGGTTAGGATCAACTTTACTTTTGGTAAAGCCCATGCTCGACAAGAAACCATCTATTCTTTCATACCAAGATCGAGGAGTTTGTTTAATACCATATAATGCCTTCTTCAACTTGCATACGTGAGTATGTCTATCTTCAACTTCAATTCCTTGTGGCTGTTCTATGTATACTTCTTCTTTGATCACACCATTTAGAAAAGCTGTTTTCACATCCATCTGGTGGAAGTCCCACTTCATCATGGATGCAAGTGCCATGGTAGCTCTAATTGAAGTATACCGTGCTACTAGGGCAAATGTATCTTCATAATCAATTCTCTCTTTCTGAGAGAAACCTCCGACCACAAATCTTGCTTTATACTTCTCAATACTTATGTCAGCTGCATGCTTTATTTTGCATATCCATTTGGAGGATACTATACTCTTTCCTTCTGGTTTGGGAACTATATCCCAAACATCATTCTAGATTCTTTCATCATAACATCTTCCATGAGTTCGTCTTGTCGGGTCATCAACATATCCTAGTCTTCTGCATTCAACCTTGAAGGTTGGAACCCTCTTTACTCTTGGTAAAGTCTCAATCCAGCAGGAAGCTGTCCCTCATGTCGTACCATGTCGAACTTAGATATCTTCTGTAGTCACTCCCCCTGATGTGGAGTATCATCTTCCCTCTTCATTCTGTAAAGGTGGCTCTATGCTTGATATATACTTGTCAATAGAGTATGTCATATCATAGTCTATTCTTTTTGAGGCAAATCATGAACCTTTTCTTTGTACAATTGTTCTTGTAGATCCATATGGAAGATACTATGTACTTCCCTTTATGTCTCGAAATCATATCGTATACATCATTCCCCATGATCAACTGTTATTCTTTGATCATAGCATTCTTTTCTTCATCTTGAGTTATCTCTTATACCCATGGTGGTATTCATCCTTCGAGGTGGATCTACCACTATCTGAAGCTCTTTCTTTCGCCATGGTGTCTCTGACCTTGGGAGCTTCAGATTCATGTTTATTGAATTGTCATCACTTGTTCTTCGGAACAAGTCTCATCCTTGTTTTCTTGTGGGAGGTTGTTCAGGACCTTTCCTACAATTCAAATGCACCAATTGCATGGTTAGAACTATTTCATAAAACATATGCATAACGACAAATTCTTATGCATCATGCAACTGTTTAGCCAATACAACATTCATCCATATCTCATGGAAACTTTCTAGATGACATCATTGAGATTGTGCATTAATCCAATATGTCATGTAAAGAGGTTTCATTCTAGATAAGTAGCAATGGAGAGATGTATAGCACCATGAGCTGCTTACCGATCACATGCATATTAGTAGTATACAATCATTAATGCAAACAATCTATCATGCATAACACATCAACTGAATATGCATAACAAAACAATATCATTAAATGACAATTGAATACTTATCTTTTTTTTGTTTTGTGGGTAGACTCCTTCTTGATCATTCTCCTTCATCATCTTCTTCATTCATGAAATCATCATTTCTTATCCAAATGATAAGATGGATAAGAGGTTCGCCAAGAATTGAGTTCTTCATATTCCTCATCGCTTGAGGGATCTTCTTTGAATGGTGAGAACTTGATCTTCAATTTGCTCCCATCTTTCTTCTTCTCTTCTTATGAGACGAGCTTCTTCTTCTTCCCAAAGTCAACTGAAAGTAATCACTTCCTTCTGGCACACATTCCTCGCATGAATGAATCCCATGATCATGGGAGGCCATTCAAGGTGGCTATCACCACTTCTGCATTCTCTGCTTCTTCTTCTACCGCTTCAAGATGTTATGCGTTCTGGATCTTCACATTCTTCAACTGTTTTCTCAAATCCATATTCTTATCTTCAAATAGCTTGATCAAGGAATCAAACATATTCAGTGTCTTTAGGGAAGACACTTGTGGTACAAGTTGATCTGTGATTGAATCAACAATGATCTTCTTGGCCTTGATCAAGTTCTTCTTGTGTAAGGCTTTGGGGCTCATCTCCCTCTAGCACTGGAACCTCTCTACTCATGTAGGTGTCCAATTCATTTTCTTCAGAGGGATCAAATACTTTCATGCTTGGAAGTTTTCAACTTCACCAAGCTTATCATCAAGCTGATGTGATAGATCACTTTGAAATGAGAACCTCAAATGCAAATAGTAAAAGATTAGATCTTACCGATTTGAGGTGTCTGTCCTGCTTTCGGAGCTGGCTGATCTAGGGTTTGTCAGAGAAACCCTAATTTTAAAAACTTGGAATCTTTTAGATCTGATTGGATAGAAATATAGATCTCTTCAAATGGATCTGTCCAATGTACTCCGTTTTTGAAAACAGTGGAGGGAAGCTCCCGGAACAGGAAGCCCTAGTTTTCCAATTTCTTCTGTAGAAATGCCTGTTACTGTTTCTGTGATATATCCAAAGTTACTACTCCTTTATGTCTGAAATTTCGTACTGAGGTTACCTCGCATGTCCCCGATCCAACACCACAGGTTTCATCAGAATTTGTTTCACCAATTGGGATTTATGATCATTTTCCCAGGGTGACCTGTTACAGGACTGTTCAGAACAGTGAAGTTGTACGGCATGCCATGTGTCACTGGTTCATCTTTAGGTTCTGAAATTTGGACCACATAAAGTACAATCCGTGCTCTTTATGGAACATGTTTTGGAATTCCATTTGGGCCTCTGTAGCCCAAGCTATAGCAATTGTACCTAGGTGTCCTGTTTAGGGATGAATTCTGGAAGAGGCTAGAACCCTAACTTGGAGGGATCATATCTCCTAGAATATAGCAAATCTGAGGCTGAATGTTGGACACAGTGTTCATCAGGATTATATCTTCGGTCTCTGCAATTTTCATCTCCTGAACCTTCGCCAATATTGGGATATAGCGAATATACCAAAACTTAGCAGTTTTAGTATTTAGGGTTTTTCTAGCTCTGGGTCAAACTAGGGTTTGACTTTCCCGTAGTTTCACCCAACCAAAAATCTTGATCCAGGTCTCTAAACTTCGATTTTGATTAGGAGAGCAATCCTAGGTTGGGCTCACTCAAAAATTCTTCTTCTGCAAGAAGCCCTAATTTCCCACACCGAAAACTGAAAATGCTTGGAATTGAATTTCACTTCGTCAGAAAGATGCGCCCTTCAATGGAGAGTCAGCCTAGCCTTCTTTTGCTGATCGATTGTGGAGAGAGAACCAAAAAGTAAGAAGCCCTAGATTCTGTAGCTGCACAATGTCTTCTTTTTAGGGTGGCTCTGATACTATGTTAACTTTTCATATGCTTAGCTAAGACATCAGTTCTTCATTTAATTTTCATAACAAAAGCATATAAACAGGATCACTGAAAGATAGACAAGCACAACCATACAAAAGGAACACAAAGATTTATTCTGGGAAAACCCTAAAGGGAAAAACCCAGCAAAAGCTTCCTCAATATAGATGCCCCAAAAAGATTAAAGATAAAAGATAAAACCAACAAGGAGATCAAAGCCTCATCCTCCTCCTTCTCCAGCTACTTCTCTTCTCCACTAACGCGCTACACAAGTGAGAGTGTGTGCTCAAATGAGGAGAGCTACACCTCTATTTATATTCATCCGTTCACTTCAATTAACTCATCCGACATGTAGGCTCGAGTTACACATGTAGGCTCAAGTAACCACACTGGGGTGCTAATGACCCACCTTTACAATTAGAGGGGACAACCTCATGACTCTTATTAGTTCTTCCGATTAGAAGCATCGGGGTACAAGATAATACAAGTGGTTCTCCCGGTAGGACCATCGAGGACCACAAAAGATACATATAGAATATTCTTCGAAGTTACAATATTTCAACATACGATACTCTACTCCATATCATATGGGATATGTGTATGGTTTGTATGAATTGTTAAAACCATACCATGCATTTTACCCCCCATGGTAGGTGCTACTATTTTCAAAGTGGAAGAGAAGTGTGTTTCCATGAAGAAGATTGAAAGGTAATGAAGAACCAAAAGATACAAAAATAATGCATAACAATTGGCAAAACAAATATACATGAGAAAACAAGAGGAAACCCATCATTAGAGGAAATTTGGGGTCTAAAATGAGCATCCTAAGAAAAAAAAAACCAAGTCAATACAAATATGGCATATCACATTAAGTTAAAGATGTTATATAATAAAGGATAATGAAAGGTTTAGATTCTTATGCACAAAAGAAATGAGAAATGATAGTGACAATTTTGTTTTAAATTTATATTATAATTAAAAAAATAAAATAAATATACCACTACTTTTTATATATTTAATAAAATCTAAATCTAAAAAAAACTTAAATTATAATGAAAAATATAAGTATAATAATACTAAAAATAAACCATTACTATTATTATTTTATATAATTTTTATATTAAAAATCAATTATTTTTACGTGTATAAAAGATTCATAATTAATATATAAATGATATTAAACTACATAAAATATAAATAATATTCAATATCTATTATTATATACTATATAACTTTTTATAATATAATATTTTATTCTTACAAATTATATATATAAGAAATTACACAATAATAATATGCATCTTAAATAAGAAAATTTAATTAAGAAAATATGAGAGAGAACAAATAATATTTTGGTATTTTTGTGATGAGTTTTGCTACTAAACTCGGAAGGAAATAGGCACTCTTGAAACCATCAGAAAAGTATTAATAAGAGACACAACTTTCACGTTTTGAGCTTTCTAATATTTTGCACCGATTTTCTGGAGCATACATTTTAGTATTTTTGAGAGAAAAACATTAAAATTAATTAACTATTATTTATTTTTATTTTTAAAGATTGATTGTATAATGTTTTTTGTATTTTAAAATTACACCACTCTCATTTTAATTAATGTAACATTTATATTTTAAAGGACTTGAACTAGTGATAGTATAAAATACTCTATATTTTATTATTTCAAGTATATTTATAGTATTTTGAGATGATTTTTTCAGGATCTTTACTAATGTGAGATTTTAATGGAGTTAGCTATTGTCAAATAAAACTATGACACAAAATCATCATATTTCCAACCCAACCATAATGGTTGACCAAAGATATTAATATTCTATTGGTTTGAGAAATTGTTGACAACCAACAAACCCCTTTAGTTCTTAAGGGTCCCTAGTATAAATTTTGCTTTAAGATTGGCACACATCATAAGTTGATAAGATCGTCAATATTTTATTTGGCACACCTTTGCTAAATTATAAGAGTTCTTTTAGAATCGGTGATTCTGAAGGTACTTTGAATTATGAATTGTCTAAAGTAAGGTGATATTATGTTGACCTGAATAATTATGTTTTGTCTGGTGATTTGTTTAAAGAATTGATCCATTTAAGAACAAGGATGAATTATCGATTAGTCATTAATTTTTAAGAGGATTTTTTCTGGTTGAGATCGAAAAATAAATAAGTGTTATAGAGAATTTCACATAAATATTTTGAAATTAATTTATTTCCTTTTCGATCTAATCAAGATCATTTATCTTATAGGATTTTTAGCAGTTCCTAATCTTATGCATTTCCTTAATTCCTTAGTGGTATAACACAAGTTTAAATGAGGAGATCAGGAATAGGGGTGAATAACATTATCATAAATTTTAATGAATCTTTACACCACTACATTATTTTCAAATTACATATTGAATCCCCATATCTAAAGTACTCTCAAAAGGACTTGTCACTTATCACCATTGCAAAGAATGACTATTTAATTCATAAGTTTGGCTATAAATAAACTGTAATTGGATCGGATCAATTCTATGCTGTACGCTTTGCAAATCATTATTCAACATTTGATCGCCACCTATGTACTTCATTCATTCTGAGCATTCGTGAAGGCCTATTTTGTATCATGATTTGAATGTTCTCATGAATCCAAATGGCCTTCGAATCAGAGACTGTATGTAAACACTGTGTCGTAATCAGTCATTTGTGTGTCTCTGCTTTTTGACCTCATGGAAATCATTGTATTGTATTGGGGAGAAGTTTTAATCCGTATTATTATTTTCACGGAGGTTGAAGTCTCAAACAATCGTTTACTCTTGACCAGTTATTGGTTTGATTTTTCATTGTGCTTTCAAACCCTGGCTCTACCTTATGGCTCCTGTTACCCATTTCGAAGGTCGAGTATATATTCACAATCTTAATGAGAATGCATTGAACATGCTACAAGAAGATTTGAATGGATGCCCTTCTCAAAAAAGTTTATTGGTTTAAATGTTGAAGTCACAAAATATTTTTCCCTATCTTGTAACCAACGTTAAATACGCTATGATCTAGATTTGCATGATACAGAAGGGTTTGTAGCTCAAGCTACACAACTGCCATTGCCATTGCCATTGACAGGAGGAGAAAAGTGATTTAAAGGCGGTCATATTAATTAAGGGCCAATCCTCGAAACAGTTTCTAATCAAAGATAGCCAAGAAGTTGACTCTAAGTTTGTGTTTCCCACTCGAGATTGTGAGGGCCGCTTCTCTTTAGTCCATTACAGTCATTTGAGGTTATTGCTAGTGAATCGATATGGCCTTCTACTTTCTTAATAGACTCACAAAAATGTCTTCTACAGCTATGTTCAGAAGAACATAGCTTATAACGAAATAAGTTTCATTCATCATTGTTTGGTTAAATTTCTCATTCAATATGGATTGTCCCAGCTGGGCGATAGTTGGGAGTCCTTCTTGGTTCGTAATAATTTTGGGGTTAATCAGGAATGGGCCTCAAGGAAAACCAAAGACCAGATGAAAGCGTAGGGCCTCTTTACCTGAAAACCCTAATAAAGAATTAGATGCTGATACTACAACATATCTTGAAACTAGAACCTTTAATGAATTACATGCTAAAGCTAAGGGTTTTGTTATCGATTCAAACACAAAAAACTTAGGGGCACCAACCAACAATTTCTTCACTTTGTGGAAAATACACAGGTTCCGATTATGAAAATAATCTTACGCTCTTTCCTCTATTCCTAAATTTAATTCATCATCTTTCGAATTCGAAAATAAGGGTGAGGAATTATTAGGTGAGAAGATTAAAAAATAGAAATATGCAAATAAAAAGTTTGGGATGGAATGTAAAGGCCAGAATAGCAAATTGTCAGCCGATGTGGATACCGGTAGGATGGCTAGGAGTATGGTTATTGACCTCTCATCTAAGAAAAACCTGTAGAATGTTAATCCATCAATCATCAATGTCAGTGAATCTGAGGCAGAATTGTTAAATGCACACGAAATCGTTCGCATGAATTATGAAGTTGATCCTCGCTTCATGTATGATTCGACTTCTGACGCTCGAGCCAGGAATGCTGAGGATGAACACCATTCTACCTAATCAAATCAGGAAGTGAATCAAATACATAGTGAGGCTTGTAAGTTTTCTCAAGATCAAAATGATAAATCTATGAAGTTTCCCATAGATGAAATACAAAATGTGGAGGATTTTATGGTTAGAAATTTGGTTTAAAGAGTCTGAACTAATTAATAGTATTAGGAAGGATGAAATTCCTAGTCTAAAGACTTAGCATGTTACATGGGTTGAAAAGTGGAAATCTATTAATGAAAATACGGATAGATATAAGATCCAGAAGAATGCATTGGATCCAAAAAATAAGAAGCTGCTTAAACAAAATAGGCTTAGCTTAGAAAACATGATCAAGCTTAGATCCAAACTGAAGGAAGCTTGTAGAGATGCTCCTGTGCAAGTGTCACTTGATGCTGCACACAATGATTGATATTCGAAAGTATATCAATACTTGATTTTTGTCTATTTTTTGGTTTATCTCATGTCTACAGGGTTTTAAACTTCGACCACAATACAAGTAAAGCTTTGCTTAATATGCTTATTATTTTAAGTCAACTGCTAGTCTTACAACACCTATAGAATCAAAGATTTTGTAGGCGTTCTTATAATACATTATTTATTTATTTTGTAGCTGATAAATTATAAATGACGTTGAAAAGATAAATCCTAATTTAAACTGTGGCTATGGAAGGTGCTATTTCAATTTTTCTATCATAATGAAGATGCTCTAGCTTTCAAAAATAAGTTTAAGTGGTTTCTTGATTCATGTTGGTAATTATGGACATGCGAGGTAATGATAAATAATCATGTTTCAGTTGACATCATTAAGTCTCGAGCACAACACTTTCAGTTATCAACAACAAACTCTCCTTTGAATCAAAGAATACTTGGTCAAATATGAGAAACTTAGTTGTATATGAGTGATTACAACTGTAAAGTGTCTATCATAGAGTCTTTATGATAAACTTATTATGGCAAATATAGTTGCACTTTTTTTAGATGAGTCATAGGCATGTTCAGTTTTAAGTGACTCTTATATAAGTCAAGTTCATTAGAGTTTGAAGAGTGTAACGACAAAAATCCGTTTACTGGAACTTCTTGAACTTCCACTTTCAAAAACACAAATAATTCATGGATAGATATATAAGTTGATAAAATAGATATGATATTTTACAAGATAGAGTTGTCCGTATATATAATTATTTAAAGGGTGTCTAATGCAACTCTTCATAAAGAGTTACACATTTTCACTAATTGATATTATATTATTATATTATTATTGTTTGTTGTTATTATTATTATGATTTTTATTTCTATATATATATATATATTTTGTATTATGTTATATTTTTTTATATAACATTTCCTTCCCCTTAAGGGAAGCTTTGTCCTCAAATATTATTAAAGACAAGGCTTACGTCTTATTTCTTCCTTGTAATGTCATCTCTCGATCTTTTGTGTTAGCAACTGCAACACTTGATGAAACAAAACGATACAAGTTATAAATTCTCAAGAACAAATGTTGCATCGTTTGTGAAGTGGTCCATCTGAGATCTATCTTCACTGGAGTTGTTTGTTGATGATTTTGTTGGACGAAACTTCTTGTTTTCTGCTTAGTTTGTTGATTTTGTGTTCTTTTTGTTCTGAAATCATAAATCCTTTGTTTATGCTCATTTTGACCCCGTCGTTGGTCAAAATGAGTCTTATAATTTGGGCGTCCGTAATGATTTCTTGTTGTTTTACTAAGTTAGCTTCTTTTTGAACTGTGACAAGGACTAGATTTGTATTTGCTTTGTTTTCTAACTAATACTTATCATTCTTAGGGTTCCTTATCATTTCAGCTTGTGATTTCTCATCATATTTTGTAACACCCCGGTTTTGACCTCGTTTGCGTTAAATGTATATGATGTATATAGTGTAATTAATCATGGTGTGGAGCTATAGGCGAAAGCCCCACCATCGATTTAACGTTATATGTTCGGCGATTAAAATCGATGCTGATGGTATTTTGTGCTAGCTAGGCACATTATAATTTGGACATCATGTAAATATGCATTTTAATTAAAAATACCCACAACCAGCTATGTCAATGCAACAATAATGAGAAGGGGCATGATTTCCTAAGGATAAGGGGTGGGGGGGATATTCAAACTTTTGGGCCAATGGGGAAAAGCCAAATGTTAGAGGGAGAACCCATCAAACTCTCAACTACCTTTCTTACGTCATTCACCCAATCATTTATTACTGCCAGAAATTGGTTGGGTTGGTTATTGCATGGGATGGGCAAGGTATGATATCCCAAATTCGAATTGGAGAAGCCATCAATTGTTGGGAAACATGTTTTGACTCCTTGGGCAAGCAAAAACCCAAAAACGTATGCCATTCTACCATGCTTTCATGTTTGGATGTTTTCCTCACCTTTTTTCCTTCACGTGAGCTCTCTCAGGCATTCTGAACTTCCTGTGGGCGAAACCATTCACATTGTTTGTCTTCCCCACAATTTTGGAGCTCCTGGCATTCACCATTCATGTCCTCTGCTGTGTTATTTATTTTTTCCTAGGGCTGGGAAGTGTTTTTTTCAATGCTCAATGGTTGGGATCACCCCTTGGCATTTTTGTGTTGTTTCCACCTCTCCACGACTGGGGAATTTCGTGTTTCAGAGTTGCACAACCAATGGGGGGAACAGAGCCATGAATTTTGGGTGCTAATTGAGTTCGTTTTGGCAACGTTAGGGCCATAAACAAATTTGGAATTCAAATTGCTGCCAAGGGGGTTGTTTTACCCATCTGCAAATTTGTTTTGGCTCCCAAGTCAATTTTCATGCATCCCAGATCTAGAAATTGTTGTGTATGCCTCTGCTATTTTGGTTGAACTATTTTTGGAGTAGAGATGGGGCTTGAGCCCGCTTGATAAACCTAGTGTGTGTAGAAGCCTCATAGACAGAGCTAGAGGGTTGACTTTCTTCTCTGCACCCCTTGAATAACACTAAAAGGGAAGGCATGTCCCAAGGGACTGCATACCAGAGAAGGGGATGCTTCCTTGTGTTGGGTGTGTGTGGATGTCTTAGAAGTCAGGCTAGTTTTGGTGTAGGTGTCCATAGCTCTTGGATTGAGCTCACTAGCTTAGCAGCCAACCTTTCCAGATCCCTATTAACCTAATAAACCCACCTGTGTTGGCTTGGCTGAGTTTTGTGTATCCTTGGCTACGTGTGAACTTGCTGGTTTCCCCTTATACCTTGTGGAATCATTCCTAGCTCGAGGGTGGCAGTGTTGCTGAGTGATTGATGAGCACACCAGCATATGATTGGGTGGAACGTTGCAGCGACGTAGCTGGTTGCGGGACAAGCTTCTGTTAAAGATAAGTATCTCTTGTCCATTATGTATTTGCAATTGTATGTATTGCTTAAATGAGATGATGAACATGCTGAATGTATTGGATGATTATGTTTGCTTCCACTGTATGTTTAAACGAATTATGCATATGTGTATGTTTCATTTCCAATGCATTTTATATCTTATGTTCATGGGGCCTAGTTTGCCTGACTTCATAGCGGTTAGTTGCGTCCTCTTCACCGGTAGAAGGGTGGGGACCTGACATATTTAAGCTTTAGAATATGATCTATTGGATCTTGTTTACGCTTCTTAAGGTGATTATTTTCTAATAGTTTCTTCTGAAGATCTTGATTCTCCTCTTCTAGCTTTTGATTATATTGTGTCTTATCCTTCACATTCTTTATTTGAAGAAGCAACTTCTGATTATGATCTCTTAGACGAGAGATCTCTTCTTCTTTGTCCATGATGACTTTATCAAATTCATTATGCATCTTTTGTATTGATTTCCGATCTTCTTGTGAAAGAATCTTTGAGATGTCTTTAAAGTATTTAGTCGAAACAACTCTTGAACTCGACTTCATTGTAACATCCTGGAATGTGACTTTTGTAACACCCCGGTTTTGACCCCGTTGCATTAGATGTATATGATGTATATATTGTAAATAATCATGGTGTGGAGCTAAAGGCTAAGGCCCCACCATTGATTGGTTATGCTATGTTTCGGGTTGAAATTGTCACCGATGGTATATTGGGGCATGCGGCATACATATCAAGTTTTGTCATCATGTAAATATACATCTTTAATTAAATGAACCCAACCAGCTATGCTCACTGCAACCATAATGAAAAGGGCATGATTCTCCCAAGGATAAAGGGGGAATTGTTAAACCATGAACCAATGGGGAAAAAGCCACGTGTCACCTTCCCTTGTCTTACCCAACTTCTGCCATTAAAAAAAAACTGCTGCTGTTAGTTGGGGCAGTTATGGCTGGGATTGGAGTGAGGCAGGACTGTCAGTCCTTGCCCACACGCACACTCCACCATCAGATTGAACCTCACGATGGGTAGAAGAATGACTACGCCCCTCATTCCATTCTCACTACTACGCCATTCTCTCCGTTTGTCTGTTCATCCTCACGTAGGGACGATAGTCTGCTCATTCTCACGCACATGCATCTTTTCTGTTTGATCTCACGCAGCTAGGAGGGGAAGCAGTTCGAATGTCATTCACGTTTCCTCAGAGTGGTATCTAGCATGTTTTCCATCCAAATTCTAGGGGGGTCTGATGAAAATTTCCCTCACGCACAGGTTGGGAGCCTGATTTTTCTCCCCATTTGCGGCCTGTGTAAGTCTCTTCCAATTGCTTCGTTGTCCAAGAGGGATTGTTGTTTTCCCCACGTCGTGAACTGTGTTGCTGATACATCTGGAGATTGCTGTAAGTTGCTTGGGAGTCATTTTGGCCATGATAGGGCCAAGAATGACTCATGAGTCGTTTTCCCTGTCTAAGCTGTAACTGCTGATTGATAGCATGTGTGCAATGGTTGGTCTTCAGACTGTGTTGGGAGCAGGGATGGGGGCTTGGGTTGCTTGATAAACCTGGTGTGTTTGGAAACCACACATATAGAGCTAGAGGGATGGCTTTCTTCTCCACAACCCTTGAATAGCACTGGAAGGGAAGTCAGGGCCTGAGGGACTGTGTAGCAGAGAAGGGACTGATTCCTTGTGTTGGGTGTCTTAGAAGTCAGGCTAGTTCTGGTGTAGGTGTTCCTAGCTCCGTAATGGGCTCACCAGCTTAGCATCCAGCCTTTCCCAACTCCTGGATGGCCTAATAAACCCAACTGTGTTGGCTTGGCTGTGTTTTGGTGTACCCTTGGCTATGTGTAAGCCTGCTTGTTCCTTATTCCTTGGGGAATCATGCCCAGCTCGGGGGTGGCAGCATTGCTGAGAGATTTAGGAGCATGCTAGCCTATGGTTGGGTGGAACGTTGCAGTGACGTAGCTGGTTGTGGAACGAGTTCTTCATAAGATAAGTAATCTTGTCTATTTTACTCCTGCAATCATTTTACTGTTAATGAATATGGTGAACATGTTGAATGCTTGTATGGATGTATGTTGCTTTCGCTGTGTATGATAAATAATTGTATCTGTGTATGTTCTACTTCAATGCATTTTGTTTCAACATTTTATGAATTCGCATGTTCATGGGGCTGGTTGCCCGGATGGTTAAGGCCATGGTAGCGACCTCTTCACCGGTCGGAGGGCCGGGGACGTTACAACTTTCTTCTTTTTGTAAGGAAATGTCAATAACATTTTCCTTGTGTTGAACATGAAGGTACCCAATGTATCTAACCAAGCTGGCCCTAGAATTATATCAACCTTGTCTTTCTCCAATGATACCACTGAAACAATACTGAATTGAGTTAGGACCTTGTAATCATCAACATATAGTTGTAGGTTCTTAAGGTCATATTTCTCACCAGAGAGAATCATGTTATTGTCAATTATATCTGACTCTAAAAGCATTAATCAGTTTGCTAGGTCAACATTTATACAATTCTTCTTGGTTGTCAGGCAAATAGCAATGCGAACAGATTTCTATTGAATAATCCCATAAGTTTTTAATATGGGGTATGCATATTTTTAAAAGTTTGAGGAATATTCATTGTTTTTCGTCATGAGACTCCATTTTCTTATGCTTCTTATCACAAGATATATCAAAGAAAGACATATTTTATCTTATATAGTATACTATACTCTTCAATAATTAATTTTTCCCTTCAACATTTCTTATATATTAAATGTAGATTGGGTGGTTGGGAGGAGTGATTCTTACCATTTCCACCCTGGTTCAAATCTTGATATCTTGTTTTATACCTTTCACTTTTATGTAAAATCCCTTTTTATCTCACTTAATGTAAAAAGATCTAATATAAAAATTTCCAATTATTTTCCCACTTTTAACTAAATATCACATTCTCACATTCTCTAATAAAGTGGTAAGTTAAACCATGTGTGGTTTCTTTTGTTTTTACTTTTCCCTCTTTCTTATTGTTTTTACTTTTCTCATTTTCTTTTCTTTTACTTTTCCCCTTTATTCTTTTTCTCCCCCTTTTTTTTAACTTCTCATATTTTTTTTGTAAGGTCAAATACCTTTGAACTTAGAGAATCTGAATGAGTTTTGGCGAGAAGATGAATGAGAAAAGATGCTCAGATGTTGGGGGTGGTCAACATCCGATTCAGACAATGTCTGAAATTATGGCCGACATTCGGATCATACTTATGGCCAATGACCGAATTAGAATTAGCTCTGATACCACTGAAGCGACAAAATCGTTTTTTACCGGAAAACCCAATGTAAATAATATAAATATTCCATGAATGAAATATAATGTAAATTGATGAAAGATATAAGATGTTATTTTACAATTACACTGCCTTGAGATTTATAAGCCATTTTGCGCCTTTTCAATATAGGTTGTGTCTTTTGACTTTTCATATTATTAGATTAATTATTTCTTATTTAATAATTAATAATTAATAATATTAATATACATTGATATTAATAATTAATTTATTTTATGTTATATTTTTTTATATAACAAAGAGCCAGTTCGTAGAAAGTTACGAAGAAATGTTAAGTGGAGTTGCTAGTAATATTGTTATACTATCACACTCCGGATCACGACTGAGTTGATCGACCGGGCGCCTCTGCAGAGCTAGGGTTCGTCTTAGCTGAGGGCTTCAGCCGCTTGCCGTCCCTACAGCTTCTCCCGCGGCCTCCAGTTCGAAGCTCATCCTGTTCCTAGCGCAGAGATTGCAATGGCGGCCGCGTTTGCATGCAGATCTGGCGCCTCTCCTGCGTCGGCTTCTCCAGTTCGCCCTCCGCCTCCAGTTCGCCCTCTGCCTATAGTTGCAGCCGCCATGAACTCTGTGGCTGTCCCGTTCAGCGCCGGCCCTCCTCCTCCTGCTCCGATTTCCTCCCTTGGCAACCTTTCTTTCAAGGACGTGACCTCTCAACGGAGGGACTGCCCTTCTTCCTCTTGACGGGTGGAGCCCTCTGTTCAGCCTGCTGCGATTCCGGAAGCCCCAGCGATCTCCATCCAGATGCCGATTGAAGCCTTGGAGTTTGCTTCTGAGTTAAGCAAGACATCCTTGGTTTGCAGATTCAATGGCTACTGGCCTAGCCTGGCAGACCTCTGAACCTGGATCTCTTCTGCTTGGTCCCCTCTGATTGATGGTGAGGTTGTTGCTTGCCCTTGTGCCAAGGGTTTCTTCGTGGCTATTTTTGAATCCGATGAAGATAGATTCAAGGTTTCTAGCTCTGGGCCGTGGTTCTGGGGCAGAGCAGGGCTGTCCATGAAGCCATGGACCCCTGACTTTGACCCAACCACGGCCTCCATCTCCTCCGCTCCGGTCTGGGTGAGACTCCCCTCTCTTCCCTTGCATTTCTGGGAGGATAAATCTCTTCAGTCTATTGGAAATGGTCTCGGGAAATTTCTCTGCAATAGTCCAGATGAGAGTATAGACCGAACCACGTTTGCAAGGATCTGTGTAGAAATGGACTTCCACAATGGATTCCCAGCAGAAATCAATCTCCTTGGCAATGGCTACTCTTGGATCCAGAAGATCGACTACGAGAATCTCTGCTTCAGATGCAGGGTTTGCTTTGAAATAGGGCATATAGCTCGTAACTGTGAGAAATCATCTGGAAAAAGAAGATTTCCCCGAAGCCAAAGGCCCACTTGGTGGAAAGAAGCTCCTCCAGAGAAGCAAGCTGAAGGGAAGACCCCGACATCAGTCCCAGAAAAGGAAGTCGAATCCGCCCCCAAAGAACTTGCTCAAGGGACAGATCCAGTAGAAATACCTCCGCCCACGTCGCCAAAGCCATCCCACCGAGTCTCAAGCTGGGCAGATATGGTCGATATCGAAGAAACACAAGGTCAGACGGAAAACCATGATCAAAGCCAAAGCAGCGAATGGCAGACCGTATCAAAAAAAAAAAAAAAACCTATCCAACATCGGACAGATGTAATGACTCGAAGCCAAACAGGATCGCTGAAATAGCTATCTTCAAGTAGCATTTAAGTTTGTTGCATGTTTACACGGTGATTGAATTCTGAGTGACAAAAGCTCTCTCTTTTGATGTAACGAACCCAGTGGCTTGCCACTGTTCTTAATACCAAATATTCCCAATGTTATTGTCTAAAAAAAAAAAATATTGTTAAACTATCACTGTTGCTGAATTGATTCACATACAATTTTTATCATGTTACAATACTTGTGTGCTAGCACTATCTAGAATTGCTTTTCAATATTTTCAAGACTTCTCTTACTTCTTTATAATGGTTATGTTTTGAAATCCATTATCTTTGAACAAATGCTATGTTTAACTTTGTTTTAATGATCATGCATTTATTATAACGATGTCCTTCTTGTGATTGTTTTTTGAAATATATGGTTAATATTTAAATGAGCTCTATTTAAATATTAACTTTGGTTTTTAGATTTATTCATATGTTCATTCATGTTTTACCTGGAACTAAAATAGCATTTTAGTTTTCAGATAATCCTAGATAGGATAGGTAGTTGATAATTAGTTATATTCGAACAATTATAATAGTTGCTTTTAGTAGCTACTAAATTTTTGTAACATCCCCATACCCCATAATGTAGATTATTAAATTTTTTTGCTTAAAGAAATTTTTTGTTCTTCTAATAAACACCGGGCATGGACGTTAACCTATTCTCCAACCTTCATCTCAGGATTAGGAACCCCTATACATCAATGTAATAGTCATTCTTCCCTTCGCATATCCACTCTATGCACAGGAAACCTTCTTCTGCATTGAAACTGTCTTTCCGTAGTCTGCGTTCCGCACCTTCGCTTTTTTCCTTTCGCACCTCGGAAATCGGAACCTAAAGTTCGGCGGAAATACTTGGTTGCTTCTTGCTCCCTCCGCCCTCTTCCTTCCTCCTTCTGCACTTTGGAAATCAGAGGTCGGAAACCTAAGGTTGACGGACATACTTAACTGCTTCCTCCGCCTTCCGTAGTTTGCCTTCCGCCATCCTCCTTTCACAGTAAAAAATTGGAAGTTGGAAACTTAAGGTCGACGAAAAATACTTAACTGCTTCTTCTTCCTTTCGCCTTCCACACTTCGGAAGTCGGAAATCGAAAAACTTATAGCTCGATGGGGTGCTTAATTGCTTCTTCCGCCTTCCATTTTTCACCTCCCGCACTTCGGAAGTCGAAAATCGGAAGACCAAATCTTTCGATTTATCCTTTCTCTGTCCTTTCGACTTTTGCCTTCCGACCTCGGACTTCGGAAATTAGAACATCAACTTTTCCTTAGACTTTTTCTGCGCCTTTTCACTTTTCGCTTTCCACCTTCTGTAGGCGGATCCCGAAAATTGGAAAGTCACCCTTCTGCCTTAAAATCCTTTGATTCTTACGAATTCTTCCTTCTGACCTCCGACATCAGAAGTCAGAAATCCCACTTTCTGCCTTATCGTTTATCTTGATTTCTACCTTCTGTCTTTTGCCTTCTGCAGGCGGTTCCGGGAAGGCGAAAATCCCACACTCTGCTTTGATGGAACTTCTTTATACCACCTCCCACATTTCACCTTCCGCTGCGGATCCCAGGATGCAGAAACACAACCTTTCTGCCCAGTTCAACTTCTCCTTTTCAGCTTCCAGCTTCCACCTCTCCCAAGCGGATTTCAAAGGGGCAGAAACATTGAGTCAGAAGCATTCTGACCTTTGTAACAAACTTTCATCCTCCATGAACTTAGGAAAAAATGCATAAAAACATCTGAGGCAAACAAAGATAAAATGCAGGAAATATACACACCATCTATTTCATCATCATTAAACATTCAATCATGAATAGAACAATTCATAGGCAAATGCATCATATTCATAAGCATTCTACACAACCGGTATAGTCATCCATAAGCAAATACATTGCATAAACACAGTGACATGGATACTTATCTTGATGATTAAGATGTTCCAGAACTAGCTATGTCGTTGCGACGTTCCACCCAACCATATGCCAGTGTGTTCATTAATCTCTCAACACACTGCCACCCTCGAGATGGGAATGATTTCCACAAGGAATCAGGGGAACAACAAGCTTATACACAACCATACCAGAGCACAAACACAGTCAATCCAACCTACAGTTGGGTTTATTAGACTGTCCAACCAAGCCACAGATGGATTTATCAAGCACTCAACCAAACCATCATTCATGGTGGGTTTATCAAGTTGTAGGTATACAAGCCAAACAATGTTGTGTTTATAAGGCTTACTCAACCAAGCCAGCATACAATTGGGTTTATCAGACTGTTCACAGTCAAGCCAACTTCCAAAATAGGGATCAGTCAATCCATGTATAGGTTTGTCAGGAACTCAGCCAAGCCATCATTCAAAGTGGGTTTATCAGACTGTCTAACCAAGCCACAGATGGGTTTATCAAGCACTCGGCCAAGCCATCATTCGCAGTTGGTTTATTAGGCTTACATTCACTCTGTGACAGAGGATACCATTGAACAACAATGCTGGGGAAACCATAGATGGCCACATTGGATCATCAAATCGAGTGATATCCACTACTCATCCACTCAATAAACTAGGAGACCACTGAACCTCTGCGCAGCCGAGGATGGTAAACAACAGGTGAACAATCCAAAACAAAACACGGTTCTGCCTACAGGATGAACGCACAACGTGCATGAACAGAAACAAGACTCTCCCTAGCTGGATCCATGAACAACGTGAATGAACCCAACGTTCAGTGCGACTCAGGGATGAGGGAACGAGAACATTCCCATGCAGGTTTACTTGCTGCATAAGCAAGAACGCGGCCTCCCAGGATGCACACCTGCAGACTTGCATGCTTTCTCAGTCAAGTCATCAGACTGCCATGCCTTACTCTGCCCAAGGCATTAACTGCCTCAACTAACTTCTGGAAGAATTGATGATTGAGGATAGAGGACAAAAAATGTAGCTAGGGGTACATGGGTTCCCCCATTGACATCTGGTCACATCCTATTGGCTCAGGGGGTTTGACTAACTCCCCTCCCTATCCCTTGTGGAATCATGCCCCCATATCTTTAACGTTTTCAATCTCATAGCTAGCTGTGGTTTTATATTAATTTGTACATTTACATGATATATCAAAATATATCTACTGTGATTGAATTAGCACACAAAAACCATAGGTGTCAACCTTGATCACCTATCCACCAACCATCAATCATTGGAAGGGCCTTGGCCTTGAGCTCCTCGCCATGATTTACATATAGTAATTACATCATGTACAATTAAATACCAAGGGGTCTAAACCAGGGTATTACAATCCCCTCCCCCTTACAACAACACTGTACTCAGTGCTTCATAATTTGGACAAAAATGCTACACCGGCACCGCCCTCAGATTTCCACAAAATTGAAAAAAATGGATGTTCCAATCATATGGCATCCTCCAGCTCCCAAGTAGCCTCATCGAGACTGTAGTGCTCCCATTGCTCCTTTACCTGTCCAATGGATTGATTCCGGAGCATGGCGACCTTCCTGTTGAGGATGCACAATGGCTTGGTTTGGAACTCTCCCTTGGGTTCCACCTGAATCAAATCCCAATCAATTACATGGTTAGGATCATGTACATATTTCTTAAGCAAGGAAACATGAAAAACATTATGAGCTCTAGTGATAACATCCAATGCAATTCGATATGCAACTATCCCTATTCTTTCAAGCACTTGAAATGACCCACAGTATCTAGGTGACAACTTGGCACAACTTCCAAGCTTCAAAGAACTCTTCTTTGCCCTCACTCTGAGGTAAACATGATCCCCAACATTGAAATATCTGTCCACCCTATGCTTTTCTTCATAGCTTTTCTGTTTGTCCTAGGCTGCCTTCAAATTCTACTTGATCTTTGCAACCTCTTGCTCCATCTCCTTGAGCAATTTTGGACTAAGAAAAATCCTGTTCACAGGATTATCCCAAGTCACAGGTGTCCTACACCTTCTGCCATACAAAGATTCATATGGACTCATCCCCAAGGATTCTTTCTGTCCATTGTTATAGGCAAACTTTACCAAGTGTAAGTAATCCTCCCACTTGGATGGTTTTTCCATCACATACATGCGAAGCATGTCTTCAAGCACTTGATTCATTCTCTCTTTTTGACCATCAGTTTGAGGATGGTAGGAAGTGTTGAAGTTCAGCTTTGTCCCCAAATATGAAAACACACCCTTTTAGAAGTTGGAGGTGAACTTAGGATCCCTGTCAGAGACTATTTCCTTAGGAAATCCATGCAATCTGAAAATATCCTTCATGAATATATTTGCAATATCATCCGTCTTATGTGTGGATTTGACTGGTATAAAATGTGCTGCCTTTGTCAACTTGTCCACCACAACCATGATGGAATCATTTTGCCTCCAAGTCATTGGAAATCCTGTAATAAAGTCCAAGGAAATTACTTCCCATTTCCATTCTGGGATTGGAAAAGGTTGCAACAAACCTGCTAGGTGTTGATGCTCAACCTTTACTTGCTGATATTTCATGCATTTTGAAATATACTCAGCAATGTCCCTCTTCATTCCTGGCCAAAAATACTGTTTTCTGGTTGTAGCAATTGTCTTATGATATCTTGGGTGGCCTAAATATGGAGCTTGATGGATTTCATCCATAACAATTCTCCTCAAGTCTGCTACATGTGGAATATAAATTATGTTCCTGTAGTTAAGAAGCCCACCTTCTTCCAATTTATATCCCTCATATCTCTTCTCAAGATTATGTTGTTGCAATTCATTCTTAACCTGCACATACAACTCATCTTCAACAGTATGATTCACAATCAGTTGTGATATGATTGGCAGATACTAAGAGATGCCACATGCATTTCATGCACTTTCCTGCTGAGTGCATCAACCACTTTATTCTCCTTCCCTTTTATGTGCTTGATTTCAAAATCAAACTCACATAAAAACTCCAACCATCTATCTTGTGTAGCATTTAGTGTTGGCTGATCAAACAAATATTTCAGGCCACAATGGTTTGTCCTTAACTCAAATTTTCTTCCCATTAAGTTATGCCTCCACATATTGATGGCATGTCCTATGGATGCAAGTTTTAAGTCATGAGTGGCATAATTATTCTCATGATCTTTTAACTTTCTAGACTCATAACATACCACATGGCTGTCTTGCATAAGAACTCCTCCAAGTCCTTGAACGCATGCATCAGTGCACACCACAAAGTCCTTTTATGGGGCTGCAATTTTCAGATTGGGTGCACTTGTGAGAAGATTCTTCAACTGTTGGAAGCTTCCCTCACATTTAGGTGTCCATTCAAATATCACCCCCTTACTTTGCAAAGAAGTGATAGGATGTGCAACCTTGGAGAATCCTTCAACGAATCTCCTATAATATCCTGCAAGTCCCATAAAAGACCTCACATCTGTCACATTCCTTGGAGTTGGCCAATTCATGATGGCCTCAATCTTTTCAGGGTCTACAAATATGCCCTCATATGAGATGATGTGACCCAAATAATGAATCCTATCTTTCTAGAAGTCACACTTGATCAACTTTGCATACAACATATGCTCCCTCAGCAATTGCAAAACCAATCTCAGACATTCTTCATGTTCTTCATTCTTAGAATAAATAAAAATGTCATCAAGGAAGACAAGAACAAACTTGTCCAAGTACCTGCTGAAGACACTGTTCATAAGGCACATAAATGTAGCTGGTGCATTGGTGAGATCAAATGGTACCACTACAAACTCACAATGTCCATACCTTGTTCTGAAGGCTATCTTATGAATGTCTTCATTGTTGGTTCTTACCTGATGGTAACCAGACCTTAAGTCAATTTTGGAAAATACCTTTGCTCCTCTCATTTGATCAAAGAGTTCAACAATCCTAGGAAAATGATACTTGTTCTTCACAGTGACTTTATTTAGTTGCCTATAATTAATACACAACCTGAGTGTACCATCTTTTTTCTTCACAAACAACACTGGTGCTCCCTAAGGGGACACACTCGTCTTGACGTACTTCTTCTCCAACAACTCTTGCAGCTTCATATTCAACTCAAGATATCTGGTGTACTCATCCTGTAGGGTGTCTTGGACATTGGTGCTGCTCCTGGAACAAGTTCAATTGTGAAGTTAATGTCCCTCTTTGGAGGAAGCCCTGGAATCTCATTAGGAAAAACATCCCTGAATTCCTGCAACACATGAAAATCTTCCAACCTTGGAGTTTCCTTCTCTACTGCCTCCATAACATGGGTTGCATACACTCTGCAACCCTTCCTACATGACTTCTTCAGTTGCATGGCTGAAATCTGCTTAACATAAATCACCTTTGGAATTCCCTTCACAACCTTTAGGTTTCGTTCTTCATCCAAGCACTCAAAAGTCTTGTTGTAACAATCAAGTTTTACTCAGTGTGCTTTGAACCAATCCATTCCAATGAGAACATCATAGGAACCAAGTGGTAGAGCATTCAGATCTACACAAGTGACCAATCCATTCATGACCAATGGACATTTCTCTACCACTTCACTAACCTTTCTCTTAGTCCTAGTGGATAGCTGAACTAACCATGATTTTCTATGCTTTAAATTCTTAAAAGCACAACTCTGGGAGTAATATAATTGTGAGTAGAACCAAGGTCAATAAAAATATAAAGAAATTTCTTAGCAATCTTACCTGCAAATTCAACCATAGTTTATTGATGGTATTCCTGGTGGTCCTCCAGAGTTGCATAAATCCTAGGGACAGTCCTTGCAACTTGACCCACTTTTTCAGTTTCTTAAATGTTGTAAGCTGGCCTTATATTCCCATTCTCAAGTGGACAGTACCTGCACAGATGGGGTCCTCCACATTTCCAACATTGGATAGGTTCCCTGCTCTGTTGTGGATCCCTTGGATTTTCTCCCATCACTCTAGCAAGCTTATCCACAGCTTGTGATGGCTGCTTATGCTGATTTCTGAAGTTAGAAGGTTTGAAACCTTTCTTCCTTTGGTTAGACCTTTCATTTCTCTTGTCCTTCCAGACCTTTTGGTAATCAGGTTTGCCCTTGCTTTGCTCATATTAATACTGAACTTTCTCGATGGCCTCTTCTAGAGTTTTGGGCTCATCATACTCGATTCTATCTCTGTAGGACCAAGAAAACCCACTCAGGAAATGCTGGATTTTTACTTTGTCATCCTTGATATACTTGAAATACCTTAACAGTTCCAAGAAATTATTGGCATACTCTTCCATGGTCTACTATCCCAACTTCAGCTCATGGAATTCTTTGATCTTGTCATAATAGTACCTGTCAGAGAGGTACTTCTACCTAAATTATTTCTGGATATGTTCCCAAGTGATCTTCCTTTCAATGATCTTCTTTTCCTGCCTAAGGTGCTTCCACCAAATGGATGCTCTTCCATTTAGGTGGAAGATGGAAACCATAGCTTTCATATTTCCTGAATAGTATTAGACTTGAAAATATTTTCTCATCCCAAGGAACCAAGATTTAGCTTCCTGACCAGTCTTTATCTCACCATTAAAGGTAGGAGGCCTTGCCTTCTTAAACTCATCACGTGAGTTGTTTCTATAATGCCTCCTTCTTTTTTCTCCGTGAGACGAAGAGCTCGATCCCCCAATGGATTCCTGAGAATCAAAAGACCCACTAGAAGACCTCTCCCTTCTTCCGACATTGCTTTTGTTTCCTTTTGATTTCTCTGTGCGATGCCTCGAGCTCATCTGCCTTTGGATGTCTATTAAGTTTTGCAACGTGGCAACATTCAGCTGATGCTTCTCTTCCTAAGCTTTAATCAAGCTTCTCATGGTGGCTGCAATCTCCGGCGGCATTTCTTGAAATCCCTTCCATTAGACTCCGTGTCATCATTTCCAACTTGGACGTTTTCCCCCATAACATCTTCCTCATGCTCATAGGAATTTCGTGCATCATACCTATCGTAGGTTCTCATGGCTGAGTCAAAAACCCACTTTCCAAATGACACTATGACTCTGCAAAATGTGTTAACACATCATTTGTTAGATAATTTCAGAATCAAAACCACTTACCCACTTCCCATGACAGCTTTCTTTTGTTATGAAACTAACAATATGTTGAAACCATGTACCAACAACACTGTTAAGTTTTCAAATTGGCTCATCAGGGCTCAATGTTGTAACCATAAGCTATGATACCACATTGTAACATCCCTATACCCCATAATGCGTATTATTAAATTTTTTTGCTTAAAGAACCTCTTTGTTCTTCTGATAAACACCAGGTATGGACGTTAACCTATTCTCCAACCTTCTTCTCATGCTTTGGAACCCTTGTACATCATTGCAACAGTCGTTCCACACTTGACAGATCTACTTTGTGCACAAGAAACCTTCTTTCGCATTGAACTTGTCTTTCCGTAGTCTACATTATGTACCTCCGCTTTCCGCGTTTCGCACCTCGAAAATCGAAAATCGGAACCTAAAGTTCAGAGGAAATACTTGGCTGCTTCTTCCGCCCTCTTCTCTCCATCTTCTGTACTTCAAAAATTGTAGGTCGAAAACCTAAGGTCGATGGACATACTTAACTGCTTCCTCCGCCTTCCTTACTTTAGAAATTGGAAGTCAGAAACTTAAGGTCGACGAAAAATACTTAACTGCTTCTTCCTCCTTTCGCCTTCCTTACTTTGGAAGTCGGAAATCAGAAAACTTACAACTCGATGGGGTTCTTAATTTCTTCTCCCACCTTTCGTCTTCTGTCTCCCGCACTTTGAAAGTAAGAAATCGAAAGACCAACTCTTTCGACTTAACCTTTCTCTGCCCTTCCGACTTCCGCCTTTCGACCTCGGACTTCGGAAATCGGAACATCAACTTTTCCTTAGATTTTTTCTGCACCTTTCTGCTTGCAGCTTTCCGCCTTCCATAGGTGGATCCCGGAAATCGAAAAGTCACCCTTCTTCCTTAGAATCCTTTTACGCTTCCGACTTCTGCATTATGACCTCAAACATAGAAAGTCGGAAAGCGCACTTTCTACCTTATCTTTTATCCTGATTTCTACCTTTCATCTTTCGTAGGCAAATCCCGAAAGTCAGAAATCCCACACTCTGCTCTGATGGAACTTCTTTCTCTTGCATCCCACATTCCTCCTTCCGCTGCGGATCCTGGGATGAGGAAACACAACCTTTATGCCTAGTTCAACTACTCCTTTCCGGCTTTCGCCTTCCACCTCTCCCAGGCGGATTTCAAAGGTACAGAAACACCGATTCAAAAGAATTATGACCTATGTAACAGGATTTCAGCCTCCATGAACTTATGAAAAAATGCATAAAAACATCTCAGGAAAAAACAGAGATAAAATGCATGAAATATAGAAAAGTAACCATCTACTTCATCATCAATAAACATTCAATCATGAACATAATAATTCATAGGCAAATGCATCATATTTATAAGCATTCTACACAACCTGAATAGTCATCCATAAGAAAATACATTGAATAAATAGAGTGACAAGGATACTTATCTTGATGATTAAGCTGTTCTGCAACTAGCTATGTCACTATGACGTTGCACCCAACCATAGGCCAGTGTGTTCACTAATCTCTTAACACACTGCCACCCCCGAGCTGGGTATGATTTCCACAAGGAACTAGGTGAACAACATGATTATACACACCCATACCAGAGCACACACACAGTCAAGCCAACCTGCAGTTGGGTTTATCAGACTGTCCACCCAAGCCACATATGGGTTTATTAGGCACTCAACCAAGCCATCATTCATAGTGGGTTTATCAGGTTGCATTCGTATCAGCCAAACAAAGCTGGGTTTATTAGGATTACTCAGCCAAGCTAAAATATAGTTGGGTTTATCATAGTGTTCATAGTAAAGCCAACTTCCAAACTAGGGATTAGTCAAGTCACATATGGGTTTATCAGGCACTCAGCCAAGCCATCATTCATAGTGGGTTTATCAGACTGTCCAACCAATCCACAGACGGGTTTATCACGCACTCGGCCAAGCCATGATTCGTAGTGGGTTTATCAGGATTAGATTCACTTTGTGACATAGGAGACTATTCAACAACAAAGCTAGGGAAACCACATATGGCCACACTGGCTAATCAAATCGAGTGATATCCACTGCTCATTCACTCAGCAAACTAGGAGACCACTGAACCTCTGCACAACTGAGGATGGTAAACAATAGGTGAAAAACCCAGAACAAAATACGGTTCTTCCTGCAGGATGAACGCACAACGCGCATGGACATAAACATGACTCTCCCCAGCTGGGTCCACGAACAACGCAAATGAACCCAACATTCAGCGTGACTCAGGGATGAGGGAACGAGCACGCATTACCATGTAGGTTTACTTGCTGCAGAAGCAAGAACGTGGTATCCCAGGCTGTAGACCTGCATACTTGCAGGCTTTCTCATTCAATCCATCATACTGCCATGCCTTGCTCTGCCCAAGGCATTAACTTCCTCAACCAACTTTTGGAAGAATTGATGATTGAGGATAGAGGACAAAAAAGGTAGCTAGGGGTAAATGGGTTCCCCCATTGACATCTAGTCACATCCTATTGGCTCAAGGGGTTTGACTAACTCCCCTCCCCATCCCTTGTGGAATCATGCCCCCATCTCTTTAACATTTGCAGTACCATATCTAGCTGTGGTTTTATATTAATTTGTACATTTACATGATATATCAAAATATATCTACTGTGCTTGACTTAGCACACAAAAACCATAGGTGTCAACCTTGATCACCTATCCGCCAGCCATCAATCACTAGCAGGGATTTGGCCTTGAGCTCCTCGCCATGATTTACATATAGTAATTACATCATGTACAATTAAATACCAAGGGGTCAAAACGGGGGTATTACAATTTTATTTTAATTTATTTTATTAATTAGTTAGTAATAGGTTTATTTCCTGTTTATAATAATAGTTTATTTAAGCAGTATCTTTCTGAAAATTTGTGAAATAGTAGAGACTAAACCTTAGGATTTATTTAACACTTGAGACTCTCTATCATTTAGAGAGAAAATCTATTTAAGCAATATGGCCTCAAGTCTGTGAAAAAGAACTACCCCAAACATACAAGAGGCTACTTTAAGAACTTTGTGTGGGATGTTTTTCCTTAGTTGGCCTAAATTTTTTTCCCATCTAACAAATGGTGCTAGAAGGAGGGCCATGGTAAAACTAAATGGATAATGAGAAAACCAAGAATTCTTCTACTAGGCAGATCCCTTCATCGATCCTTGATTTAGAAAGTCATCTTTCTCAAACATTATCAAGTCTTACAACTGCATCCCAGGATCAATCTAATTCAACTCCTATTTTCAATACAATCAGATCTATCATTGAATGTGGCATTACCTATACACCTTTTCCCCCAGAATAAATTGACATAGATCTAGAAGAATCAAGACATATTTTAACTAGGGCATATTCTCATCAAACTGGACCATTCCACCAGTAGACCACAATCTACCAAGGAGATCTCATTTTCAATTAAATTTACGAATAGTTGACCAGATTCCTAAATCACTGGTAGGTACTCTTGATTATTATCTTAGTGAAATTCTGAGAGGAGTCATTAATATGAATGTTTCCATATGATCATTTGCTTCTGGTGGATTTGATCAACCACCATCTCCCCTAGAGTCACCTCCTGAAAGTCCTAGAGGATTTTCTAGTGAGGAATATTCTGATTCTGAAGATCAATATTATGACCATGACCTGGAAAGAGTGAGAAGAGGAAATATAAACCCTAACAACAATATGAATTTCTATGATGGAGTACCATTATAGTACCAAGTGTACAACACTAATTACCGAAACATCCCTATAGGTTACTCCCAAAGTTCAACCCAGACAATAAGGATCCTGCTGAGAACCACATCGACAAATTTATATTGGATGTTGAAACTATGAATGCCCAACATGATGATGTTGTATGTCAACTATTTCCCTTAACCTTTAAGGGAAAATCACTACCTTAGCATTTTTCACTTGCCCAAGGGTCAATCACTATCTGGGCAGATTTTAGCCAAGCGTATTTAACCAAGTTTGGAGATGATAAAACTCCAACCATTTTTGGCTATGGATTTATCTCAGATTAAGATGGATAATAAAGAATGAATTACTTACTTCAACCAAAATTTGCTGACCTTGAAAAATAAAATACCAACAACTTCACAACCCCTAAAGGATACCATTATAGAGAACTATGCCTCTGCATTACCTAATTCTATTGCTATGTTTGTTAAACACGTTGGTAAAACCACCTTACTTGGAACTTTTGAAGATGTAATAAAAGTCAAGAATAATTCCATGACCTATGAACTTGAGTTTAATACTAAATTGAAAATACTACATGCAGAAAGTCAAAATCTGCCTCAAAACCAAACTTTGATAAAAATGATTTTCAAGCAGATGAAATAGAATGCTTACATCAAGCAATTAGTACCTTAACTAATGAACTTGTTGGGTTAAATAGAAACAATGAAGGACATTCAAATAGAGTATTGTTTAGAAATCCTTAGAAACAATCCACTTAGCCTCTCACTAATCGATAGAGTTCACCTCCAGAAAATGCAAATATTTATGAACTCTATAGTATTGTTAGGTATGCATTTTCTAGATCCTACTTTCCTCCTAACCTAGAATTAGAAGTAGTTGAAGAAGAAGAAGATGCTCATATAGAAGAAGAAACATAGGAATATCCATTACACCTTATTGGTCACTTTTGGGATGATACATGTAAATGTGCTGAATCTAATAATTAAACAAATTTTGTAAATCAACATACGTACAATACACGAAGTAAAGTCCCAATTGATCCCCAAAATCCATCAACCTCTAACCAGAATCTGAAAAATAATTTTGTTCCTGTGAATCAACCACAAGTAGTTTGAAATGTTCAAAATTTGGACCTTCAATATGATATCATTAAATATATTAAGAAACATCGAGCAAACATTAGCATGTATGATTTCCTTAAATTTTTTTCTTTGCCCGAAAATTCAATTCTAACTTCCCCTAACAATTCAACAACCTTAATCAACAAAAATAATACACTTGTTAGTACTTGAATTAATACCAATTCTAATACTAGCAGAACTGCAACAAATTTAGACAATAAGCAAAAATTCTAATGCTGATAAAGCTTCTTTAATTGGAAAAAATTTAGGAGCTAGTACCGCCCCGTTACTTCTAACCCTTGAAATTTTTAACAGGAACGTCCATAATTGTATGGTTGATTCAGGAGCATCATCAAACGTAATGCTTTACTCGGTTTGTGTTAGAGTTCAATATTGTGTATTTGATCTAGGTTCAGGTCCTCCCTTTGCATGCAACAAAGCCCAAGATATCGACCCGACAGAGCAAGGATTAGTTGGCAACACCTGCAATGCAGATGTAGTCTCACATGAGATATCTCTTCTTTGGGTAACTATGAGAACTATGTTTCCGCAGTTGGGTGGGGGATTTCTCTTCCTTAATTAGTATCTTACCAAGTTGTTTGACCGTATCCAGGGGGTTATCTATATTGATTATGCACAACTAAGATGCAACTCTATTCAACCATCACCAAATACTATAACAGTAAATATAATGGAGTATAGCGATTTTGACTACAACAATGTGACAAATGCATATAAACTCATTTTCAATAAAATACATAAACACTTCACAACAATCATACATGTGGCACAACATATTTACCATGTACACATTTGACACAACATCTAACGTGGAAACCCATCCGGGAAAAACCAAAAAGGTTCTTTTCATTTGGATGAGAAATATATGGCACCTTTTTGTCTACGCATTGTGTGACCGACTCTGTTCTATATCCTATTCTATTTTCTATACAAAATTCTTTCTCTTCTCATGCCCTCTAGTCTTCTATCGTTGGTTCTTTTCTACTTGATGATACTGTTGATACACACACATCCTAGATCGACTCAACTCGTTTCATATCTCTACGACTCTTGACTCTTTGACTCTTCAACTCTGCTGTTGATCTGCACACAACCTGGATAAAATTGATATTCTCTACATCTCTACGAATCAATTGCAAAATTCTTCCGCTCTTTAGCAAAACTAACTGACTCTCTACTGATAGACTAGCTAAGCACAACAATAGACAACTAAGAAACCCAAGAAACCCTACCTCAATGGAGCTAACCCACACACATCCTAGGTATTTCCTTCTTATAGAATCTTACTTGCCACTCTCATCTGACTTCATTAAGCTACCCAAAATGATTCCATTCCTATTCTAGAAACACATGTCAGTAGGCACTAACAACCCGAATTACAAAGATGCTTTCATATGTGCGACTTCCATCGACTCTATCCAACCTCATACACATGATCTTTTTGAACTGTTGCTTTCCAGCCATTGTGCCGCTGGAAACCTTCTGACATGTTTTATTCTGTTGTGACTTCTCTCCTATTGCGAACTCTTCTTTTGTCGCAAGATATTATTCTATCATGAACTCTTATTCTGTCGCGAACTCTTATTCTGTTGCGAACTCTTCTTCTGCGGGGAACTCTTCTTCTGTTGCGAACTCTTCTTCTGTCGTGGACTCTTCTTCTTCTACTTCTGTCGCAACTTCCTTTCTCCCTTTCGACGACCTGACTCTTTTCATACTTGGGCAGAATTCCAACTGAATTTCTCCTAACTCTCTCTAGGGTCAACATGCCCCCAACACTCACCCGTGGATTGTCCTGAGCCACCAAATGTTGGTGTTCTACTTGTGCATTGGGAAGACTTCACCTTGAAAATGTTTGAAGATTTTCATTACCTCTTCTGTCTCTCATCACACATCTTCTTTTGCTTTCTGCAATTTTTCCATAAGGTCAGAACTGAGGTGTTTCGACAGTATGAGCCTTGCTGCATGCACTGCTCGTTGCACCCTCTGATGTACAGGATGAATAATCCTTATAATCCTTTCTACTTCGGCTTGTAACTTTGCATCTTTATCTTCCCATTGCTGATGTTGCATGTGCAACACCGTCACTTGCTGTTGGAGTTTCTTCATTTATGTTGCCTTAGCCCACTTCTTTGCTAAGGGTATACTTTTGATCTCCTTCTTTAGCCGAGTTAATTTTGTCTCAACTGTATGTAGCTCCTTTGTGAATTTCTCTAGTTTGGTGTCATCGATCACAACTTCCCAAGTCTGAGAAACATGGTCGATAGATTTGGCGCACAATGAATCTGCTTCTTTGATTTTCTTCATATCTTTTGCTGCTAGTTTTCTTTTCTCTTTTTTCACCTAAATTTATTTCTCTAGTGTAGTAGGACGGACAAGATCAAAAATTTCATCAACATCATCGATTCTGGAAAGCTGAAGATGAAATCCCAAGTGCTTTCTTGGGCATTATTTTGTTTGAATTCTTCCCTTTCACAGGAAGACCATGTTCATCAAATTCTTCTTCATCGATGAAGAAATATGTCATTTGATTGTCTTCTCTATTTCTTTGATGATGAAATCTTCCATCTTATCAATGCAATTATTTTCTTCTACGATGAAATCTTCCATCTCATTGACGTCTTTATTTTATTCTATGATGAAATCTACCATCTCATAAACGTCTGGCTTTTCTTCTTGGAAATAAACAATCTCATCTTCTTCTTTTAAACACGATCGCCAAATATATCTGGAGATTCTTGTAAAAATGATTGCGATGAGGATGACCTTTGTATCTGTTTTCTGTTATCCGAACTCTGGTTCGGATTGACAAGTTTTACCAATGGATACTATGCATTCAAGCGAATCATTCCACAAGTCTATCTGGTGATTTAGGTGGAATTTCATCTGGTACCCAAATTTCAACCGATGCTTCTTCATCGTCCATTAATAGTGCCGAGACAAATTTTCTCTTGTGGGAACCAGAAACCTTCTTCATTGACGAACCAGGTAGGTTAGTTCATATCCTTATCTCAAGGATGACATGAACTTGCTCAGTTTCCAATCCCATCCTTGCTTGTGGTGGAACATATTCGACATCATCTTCTATCATCAACGTAGGTAACACAGCTTCAACGACCGAGTCTGTGACTACCATGTCACTAGGATTCACAGTAGCCATACTTCTATAAACAAATAACTTACTTCGATGTTGGGAGTCGCAGAGAGCAATTCCTGATTCAAGTGCATCATAATGAATTGACGGTGAGGGGTGAATGCAGATAATACCTAGACTAGTTCTCTCTGTCTGACCTTCACACATGCAGATATTGACTGGAACTGTGACAACATGATCTGTCATGTGGGTTAGCCGTGGGAATCATGATATGAAAATTGCTATGTAACCTGCCACTTTTCGCTGTGACGACATTGTCATTATTATGCGATCCTGGCAGAAGTGTCTTAAAAGCACACCACCAAAATATATCAGGATTTTTAAATTAATTCCATCTATCTATCATTTATGTGATTCCCATATTGCTTGTGAAAGCGTCACACTCCCTATGACTTGTATTCCTCCTTTGACAGATTACCTTTATTGCAACAGACTAAGTGTCTCTGCCGTCATTTTCCTAGCTGCGACAGACACCGATTCTACGAGACTTCTCTTCTTACTTCGACAGACTAGCAGTCCGTGAGCAAAATCCTCTTCTTTTTTTATGTGACCAAGTCGCTACTATAATGATATGGATTCAACCGACTTCCATTTACCAGTCCTTTGACTGCTGTTCCATCTATATTTTTCAATTTCATTGCGCTTCCATTAGTGATTTCCTCGATGATATACAGTCCTAACTAATATGTTTTTAAATTGCCTGGATTCTTGTAAAATTTTCTTTCATACATAAGAACAAGTCCTCCGACCTGAAACTGCGTTTTCTTAATGTGTCGATCATGCCATACCTTCTGCCTTTGTTTCTCGACATTTTGGTGATACCTTGTGACAAAACATTCTTCTTCCAACTGTACAAGTTGTAACAATCTCTCCTTGACAACATCAACATCTGTCATTTATATGATTGAAACAATTCTTAGGATTGGTACAATATACTCCACTAGAATCACAACCTCCTATCCATACACCAAGCGAAATTGAGCGTGCCCTATCAATTTATTACAAGTCGTGCAATTAGCCCATAACACTGCATAAATTTTTTGATTGCAATCATCCCTTTGAATATTACAAATCTTTTCCAATGCATTTTCCAGGATTTTGTTAAAGGCCTCGACAACACCATTCGCTTGAGGGTGATATGGTGTTTTTTTTCTATGTTGAATCTGAAATTATTTCGTCAGTTCTTCAATCAATTGGTTAAGAATGTGTGTACCTTGATCACTTATTAAAATATTTGGACAACCAAATCTTGTCACGATATTTTCAAAAAAAAAAATTGCAGCATTCACAACCATACAATCATTGACTAACTCTACTTCCGCCCATCTGGTTAGGTAATCGATCATAGTAATAATATAGCATGCACTTGTGTGCTTTCCTACCAGATTGATAATGCCCACAAATTCAACTACCCATTTATCAAATGCTTGGAATCTTCCCAGAGGTACCAATGACATTTCATCCTGTTGTGAGGACTTACCAGCTCTTTGGAAGATATCACAGCTGTGACAATAATTTTGTGCATCTGTACACATGGTTGGCCACCACAATACTGCTTCTAAAATATTGTGCACTGTAGCTTTTCCAGTGTAATGGCCTCCTGCAACACCAACATGTGCTTCTTTTAATATCATCAGTTTCTCATGTTCCAAGACACAATGACGAAGAATCTCATTGGGACCCATCTTATACAATTGTCCAACGATCAACTAGAAATATGCAGCTTGCACAACCAACTGCTTCTTCTGCACGGTTGTGAATTCAGTTGGCACATAATCCATACTAAAAAATTGTATGATATATCTATACTGATCATCAAACATGGTTATCGTAAACATTTGTGCATCAGGGATATTATCCTCCATATTATTAGGTTCACCACTTTCGATCCTCGAAAGATAGCCTGGTCCCAAGTTTAATCGACCGGGTTTAACAATTATTTCAAAATCAAATTCTTGAAAGAGGATAATTCATCGACAGATCTTCCAACCCGACATTGGATTATTGACTAGGTATTTCAATGCAAAATGGTCTGTGTACATCTTGAAATGTACTCCCAATAACTAGTGTCTGAACGTCTACAGAGCATATACCATTGCTAACCCTTCTCTTTCCGTTGTGGTATAATTCTTTTTTGCAGTTGACAACTTCTTGCTACCAAAGGAAATATGATGGTCGATTGACCCTTCTCCTAGTTGCATTAGTACCATGCCAAGTGCAACAAATGATGCGTCAACATGGACATGAAATTCCTTTTTCTAGTATGGAAATATGAGTATGGGCGCTATAGCCATATTATTCTTCAATGTGTCCAGACTCCCTTGGAAGCTCTATATCCAATAGAATATGATATATTTCTTCAATAACTTTTCCATCGGAGAAATCACCTCTGCATATCCTTTGATAAATTTTATGTAGTATCATGTGTGTCCCAGTGTTTCTCTCAACTACTTGACTGTGTTAGGTGGTGGTAGCTCGATAATGATCACAATTTTATCCAGGTTATTCAAAATTCCATCGTGACAGACCACATATTCCAACATGACTCCAAACAGGTCGCAAAAGATACATTTCTTCAAGTTTAAATAATTTTTATATTGGAGACAATGTTCCACCATCATTCTAAGGCTCTCAATATGGTCTTATATGAGCCCAAAGACCGTCCAATCGTCGAAGTAAACTTCAAGAAATTTGTGAATGAAATATTTAAAATCAACAACTACTATTCCGAAAAAAATCACAGGAGCATTCTTAAGTCCAAAGGGAATTACCGTATATTAGAGACATCCCCACTCCATCGCAAAGGTAGTCTTGTGTCGGTCTTCCTTCGCGATTCTGATCTGATGGTAACCAGAAAACCCATTAGTGAAGGAGTAAGTTTCTTGACCTTTGAGACTCTCTAGTACTTCATCTGTAAATGGAGTCGGAAATGGGTCATGTGAGAAAGCATCATTCAGTTTTCTCAGGTCAACACAAATTTTTACTTCGCCCGTAGCCTTTTGGTCTTGTACTACTATCGGGATGATCCAATCTGATTCCTCGACAACTTCTATAATACCTACGTTAGAATTCCATCCAACTCAGTCTTGAACTTTTATTTATATCTCCGATTCATTTTGCATGGTCGCTTCTTGACCAGTTTTGCGTTAGGACTCAAAGGAATTTTCATTTCTCCTAGATCTCTGACTATCCCCTTCATCTTTGAAAATTTGGTTGGAAACAAATCCTGAAAATCATGCAATAAATAAGTGATCTTTCCTACAGTCTCATCATCCCAATAATCTTCAATATTGGCGAACTTAGTATTTTCTGTCAAGCCAATATTAACTTTCTTGATTTTGAGTGGGCTCAAGAATTGGTTGCTAGAAATATCAAGTCCTTCTACTACACACATACCTTCTAACTTAGATATGTTTACATTGAAAAGTTCATCATCATCTGCTTCTCCTGTCACATTGTAACATTCCATCCAATGGTGGATTGTCACACTAAATTGGTGGAAGTTCATTGCTGCAACAAGTATTTCTTCAAATATCTTTGTTTTTCATAACTTGCAATGCAAAATCAATCGAAGGATGGTCATCTGCAAACTCAAATGTATGTGTGAAGCTAGTAACTAACTCTTTCCAATCAAGAGTTCCTCGTTGCAACTCCATTGATGTATACCAATTTCTTGGTATCATAACGAGTGTATGTACAAAGAGATGAACCCATTCTTGTCGTGGATACGTCTTCCAAGTCATACGAATATACTCAATAGGTTCAACAGGATCTGCCAATCTTGTATATTTTTGACCATTATAACTGATCTCTTCTTCAAATTTGATCTCTAGAAATATTCTACATTACGACCATTCGGAGATGGATTGTTTATGTGTACCCCACCATCTGGCAGGTGTAGCTTTCAACACAAATTCCAAGGCAGACAATCGACATGATTATGTAGCTTTTGCTTCAAATTGTGCTAGAAAATACGAAAGGTTAGTTAAACCTTCATATGTAGGTAGCTCGCTTGCCTCAACTCCTACCCATCACACATATTGTGTAATTATTGTGCATCTTCTCATAGATAATTCATGCATCCGATTCTGTCAATTTCTAATGCTCGCATGGTATGAGTATAGCCATCTTGAAAAATATCTCAACTACTACTAAGATCGTGTCATGCTGATGTTTGGTAGTAGGATATCCCGTCAAGTAGTCCATAGAAGCAAATTGCCATGGTCGACTAGGAAATGGAAGGGGTGTATAGTCCTTGTCGTTGATTCGATGGTTTAGAAATGACACAAACTACGTACGATCGAATGTACTTATTGATTTCATATTTAAGTGAATGCCAATAAAAATACTTTTTGAGGATAACAAGTGTTTTTGTGACTCCAAAATGTCCTATAGCCTTATTGTAGTGTATGTCCCAAATGAGCTTTTGTCGATGCTCACCAGCTGGTACACAAAGCTGTCCAAGATTGTATAGAAAGGTGTCCTTCAGAAAGTAGTATGTAGTAGAGAGCATGTCATCCTAAAGCTATCAATAAATTGCAGAGAAGTCAGCCTACTGAATACAATTGTGGCCAAGTAGTGGTGTTGTAACCATGTATATTCATTACTGTAGATAGTAGAGTAATGGGTAGTCGACTGAGATAATTGGTTGTGGCATTGTATTTTCCTTTCCGATACTTAATTACCAACTGAAATTGTTACAGGTAATTAATCCACTTAAGTTGTCTTATTTTCTGTAGTTTCAACTGGGATGGGGCAAACTGTAAAGGCCTATGGTCGGTAAGAATGACCGTTTCCTTATCAAGAATGTAGTGTCTCCATTTATTAAGAGCTTGCACAATGGCGTACAATTATATTTCATACATTGAATACCTTCTAACAATGTCACTGAAATTTTTGGAATGAAGTGTGACTGGGTGACCTGATTGAGTGATCATTGTGTCGAGGGCTTAGTTCGACGTGTCCATCTTAATCTCGAAGGGCTGATGTAAATCAGGTAACACAAGTATTGGTGCAGTACAAAGCTTGTTTTTGAGTTGTTCAAAAGCTTGTTATTGCGTCGATTTCCATTTGAAGAAAATTTTCCCATTTCCTTTAGTTAACCGATTCAAAGGCCATGCAATGTGGTTGAAGCCAAGTATGAACCGTCGATAGAAATTCACCAAACAAAGAAACTTCTCAGTTCATGAATGTTTTGAGGAATGGGCCAATATTTGAGGATCTTTAATTTTTCTGGGTCGACATGAATGTCTGCAGAGTCAATTACATACCCTAAATATTTGATGCTGGTCATCGCAAATGAGAATTTTTCCATGTTCATATATAGTCGATGTTGTTGGAGAGTGTCTAAGCTGTCTGACATGTTCTTCTCACGATCGACTGAAAATCATGACATCATTGAGATAAACAATGACACACTTGCCGATGAAGGGTTGTAGAAGGTCATGTTGAGAATATAGTTTTCAGTGATGTCAAAGGAGTTCATGAATGACAAAGAGATAACCAATAGACATAATAACATGATGAAATCAGTAAAAGACAAATGATCCATTACATGGATTGTTAATTGATGTCAAAGGAGTTCAACAATGACAAAGGAATAACCAGTAAAACATGATGACAGGGTGAACTTAGTGAAATACAATAATTACAAAGTCGAATAGAATATCAGTGACAGGATTGATGACAGGGGAAAGATCTGCAAAGTGAGCAGTGGAAGATAATAGTCTGAAGCGCCAAGAAGATTTGGACAGATCCGCAAATCAAGCAGTGGAAGCGCCAAAGAAATTTTAGACGGTCCATATAATTCGAGAGAAAAAGATCAATGGTCTATAATAAGATCCGAAAAATAAATATGCGTGGAAAATAACATTCCCGAATGCTAGAGTGAAGTGAAAAATTGGATAGTCTAGATCAGTCGAGAGAAATTGCAGAGGCTGATTTTGACAAGATCGACGGTGGTGAATGATTTCTGCACAAAAAAAAGTGAATATCCACAGTTCTGCATTTGATCATAGATCAATGGTTATAATTGAATCCATAAGGAAATCAACGGTGGTGAATGATTTCCACAGAAAGAAAAGTGAAGATCCACAATCCACATTTGATAGTAGATCGATGGCTAGGAGTGAACCCGCAAGGAAATTGACGGTTAAGAAGAAATGCAGAAACAAAGTTGTGGAAGAGAATTGTGGAGGTCCAAAATAGGAAAGTGTGGTTCCGGATTCCGCAAATTCGAAATCCATAAGATTGACGATCGGAAAAGACTCCGCAAGAGATCGACGGCACGAAAGAAAAATTGCAGAAAATGAATTGAGAAAGTAGTTTGGACAAAATTGGAAAACCAACAATCTGCAATCCACAAGATTGACAGTTAGAAAAGAATCCGCAAGCGATCGACGGTGCAAAAGAAATCCGTGGAAAGGAAATTACAGAAGTATTTTCAAGAAATTTGGAAAACCCGCAATCCACAATCTGCATTTGATCTAAAGATCGATGATCAGGAAAGAGTCTGCATAAGATTGATGGGAGGAATAAATCTTGCGGAAGCACTTTTAAAAAATCTGGAAACCCATAATTCACATCCAATCTAACGATCAACAGCTAGGGAAGATTCTGCAAGAAATCAACGGTGTGAAAAGTATCTTGTGGAAAGGTAGTTGTGGAAAGGAAATTGCGGGAGGACATTTTGAGAAAAGTCAAAATGCAAATTGACACTCAGCAATATGCATCTGATCACAAATCAACGGTAAGGGAAGTGTCCACAAGAAATCAACGGTGGAGAAAGGTTGTTGCGGAAAGACAATTGCGGAAATATAAGCAAATTGTGGAAAGATGATTACAGAGGGAAATTTGTGTGTTAGATCGACGGACAAGAAAGAGTTCGCAATGGATCAATGGCTCAGAATGGTTGTGGAAAGGATCTATTGCGGAAATATCATTGCGAAAAAAGGCAAATTCAGAAAATTTTTGGTGAAGAATTATCACCGCGGAGAGGAAATTCTGGTAAGATTTTGTTGCGGAAAGGTATGACTAATAAACCTAAATAGAGTTAAATAATTGTTAAAATGAAGAATTGAGTTTTCATGAAGAGGCACGATCTAAGAATGAAAAGGCGCAATGGTGTAGAGATGCATTCACATAAAACGTGTTAGAGGGTATTTATAGACAAAAGGATGAGTGAGAGAAGTGGTCTCTACAGACCAGATCGATGTAGCAACAATTAAAACAAAGAGAAAGGTAGACATAAGATGATCTTGAAGTTCGATAAACTAGGGTGGTAGGGTGGTGCTAGGGCAGGATATATTCCTGTAGGGGGGCGTAGCCTCCTTTCAGTAGCAGCTGGTAAACAGGGTGTAGCAACATAATTCTAGTAGTAGCTGGTAAACAAGGTGTCGTAGCATCCTTTCAGTAGTAGTTGATAAACCAGGGGGTCGTATCCTCCTTCCATTAGTTGTCGGTAAATAGGGTTTAATACCATCCTTGTCTGTAGCAGCAGGCATAAACTATTTGTAAACACAATTTTGCAGTAATAGAAAGTATTGGTGGTTTACCCAATTGGGATTCCACGATAAATTTGTGTTATGTGTGTTCTTGTTGATCATGTGCTTTAATGAATAAATTAAAAGTGGTTTAAATTGTTAAAAAGTTATCAATACTGATTCACCCCCCCTCTCAGTATTGTCCAATATTCCAACAGGTCATCCATATATCTCATGAAAGTGTCAGGTGCATTGGTTAAGCCAAAAGGCACGACTAACCATTCAAACAATCCTTCCTTGGTATTGAAAGCTATTTTCCATACATCAGTGGACTCGATTGAAATTTGATGATATCCCGACTTAAGGTCAAGATTCGTAAAAAACTTAGCTTATTTTAGACAATTAATGAGTTTGTCTATCGTTGGAAGAGGGTATATGTTCTTTATTGAAATTTTGTTGAGAGCCCGATAGTCGATGCACATGCACCAAGTCCCATATTTCTTTGGAATTAGGATGACTGGACTTCCACAAGGAGAGGAGCTGGGGAGGATATGAACTTTGTTGATCAAATCTTGGATTTGTTTGTGAATTTATTCATTCTCAAGAATGGATCTTCTGTAAACAGATGCATTAGGTAATGAAGAACTAGGAACAAGTTCAATGGAGTGTTTTACCTGACAATGCAAAGTTACTTTGTTCGGCTCTTGAAATATGTTTCGGTATTCCCCAAGGACGTGGTCGATCTGTTGTTGTTGTTGGGAGCTGCATTGGTCAGCGAGTCGACTTGTTACTAAAATATTCCTGGAATGCTGTGGCTTTATCATAATTAATGTGACCTTCTAAGCATGATTGATAAGCTTCTTTGTTTGTTTGGAAGATATCATAGCAACTATTGATGTGGGTTGTCACTTTGGTATGTTGTACCATTGATTCCAAATTTTGACAATCACCTTATGAGGTCATGACTAATATGTACCGTGTTGATACCACAAGTAAGCTTTCCCAAACAAGGCGTCGGATACAGGAAGCAGTGCCACGTTACAAAGTACTTCATCTTCAAAAGGATTAATGAAGTAGGTGAGTCCTCATTGGCATGCAAAGCTTAGTTCCTATCCATCCTTCATCCAACCGATATTGTAAGGCTGAGGATGTGGAGTGGTGATAAGACCTAATTTCTTCACAAGATATTCAGAAACAAAGTTCTTCTGGACACCATTATCCACAATCAGATGTAATGGATTTTTCTGAACCCATATCCGTGTATGGAATAGAAGTTATCATTTCTCCTCATTTATGATAGTCGAGGCTTTCAGAGTGGTTGACGTTGAAGCCAAGAGGGTCGATTCTTTTGGATTTGATTCTATGAAGTTTCTGTCGAACAAGTCAGATGTTGACAATTTTTCAAAAAATGTCTTTCGAGCTTTTCATTCTGACGTATCATGCCATGATGAATTGTGATAGTCACACCATTTCCCCGTAGGACATTGTTTACAATGATCCTTCTTATATTTCCAAAAGTTCTTCTTATGATGATCGGGATTTGGCGGAGTTGGATAAGAAGGTTTCTTAAAGTTTTCAGATTCGGCTGGTGACTTCTTGTTGAATGTTTGACCTATTGGCTTGTTCATGAAACATGATTTTCCTTTTTGTTTAGCTTCAAGCTTGCTGGCGTAATGAAATGCATCTGTAAGCTTACTAACAATCAGAAACTCCATCTCTTTATGAATGCATGGGGATAATCTGCTAACGTACTTTAGGACAAGAAATTTATCTTATTCTTGGACACCAAGTCTAGCTATGAGTCTATAGAACTCATCGGTATAACTCTGCACAGACTGGTCTTTCCATTTCCTTAGCTGCTACCACTTCTTATACTGCTATTCAAGATACTTAGGCAGGTAGAACTCCTTTTGGACGTATTTAAATTTTTTTACCCATGTGTCTATGGGGTTGCCTTCTTTTTCCATCATTGGCGAGAATTTTTCCCACCAATAATGTACAAAGGTTGGCATATTTAAGGATGCAATGGTGATCTTTTCCGCTTCAGAGAGTTTAATCATGAAGTAGTAAGATTCCAATTGTTGTACCCAATTTTCGACGGATTCTGCGTTAATGTTTCCTTCAAGATTCGATATGTCTAGATTCAATTGCAATTTGAAGGGGTTGATTTTATTGGAGTGAGGTTGTGTCGAGGATTCTCTGAAGTTCGAAGCGAATCTAATCAGAATCTCCCTAAACTGGGTGAAAATTTTGGTTCGCTCGCGATCCAATGCTTTTTCTATGAGTTTCTCTATCTCATCAGTTGCATTCCTATTATTTGCTTCTTCGACCATATTTTTTGAAGTCGAAGGGAGTGTCTGCTTGTGTTTGTTGGGTTTGCGAGTATGTTTGAATAGGCATAAATTAAATAACTTTGATATAAGGCTTATATAACTCAAGCTCTGAATCAAGCTTTGATACCAATGATCCAGGTCGTGCCCAGGTGCATGTTGGGGACAACAGTCGACTGAATGAGTTGAGTTCTGTTATGGAAGAAGCATAAAAAGAATAAGGTAAAGCAGGAAACACACTATATGGACATAAAGTATACACAAACAATATTCAAGAATTCGAACCAATTTCTATTAATCCTTCTTTTCCATGAACAATGGATGAATATGATTGATTGTCATATACTATAATAGTGTACATGTTTAGATATAATGTTGGGACGCTTGGATGACTACCCATTACATTCAGTTACAAAATAAGTTATAATAGTTCGAAATTTCAACCGTCGCAGATGAGTGGAAGATAGAGAGATACTTTGTTGATGTTCGATAGTCATCGATGTCGACAATGCATGTGGAGATGATGTATGCCAAGCTCGAAACCTGTCGAGGTTTTCGAAGTCGATTGTGTCGTGGTTCGGACTCGTCAAAGACGATATGAAACCTATCAAAGCAGTTGAAGTGGTTGAAGTAGTTGAAGTCCTATACTTTGTTGAAGTTCGACAATATGCCAACTGCTGAGTGGATAAAAAATAATTGATGGTCCTGTCAACAGAACTGTTTGTTGGAGTTCAAGCTTATGTCTTCGATCTAGGTTCAGTCCCTCCCTTATTGTACAACAAAGCCCAAGATATCGGCCCGACATAACAAGGATTTGTCAGCAGCACCTGCGACGCAGATGCAGTCTCACCCGAGATATCTCTTCTTTGGGTAACTTCTAGAACCAAGTTTTTCATAGTTGGCTGGGGGATTTATCTTCCTTTGTCATCTTACCAAGTTTTTCAACCAAAGTCATGGGGTGGGTTAGCTATACTGATGATGCAAATCTAATATGCGAATCTATTAAACCATCACCATATACTATAACAATAAATATAATGGAGTACACTGATTTTGACAACAACAATGCGATAGATGTATATAAAATCATTTTCAAGAAAATACATAAACACTTTTCACAACAATCATACATGCAACACAACACATTTACCATGTACACATTCGACACAACATCTAACTTGGAAACCCATCTAGGAAAAACCACAAAGGCGCTCTTCATCTAGCATGAGAAATATATGGCACCTTTTTGTTTGCGGACTATGCGACAGACTCTATTCTAGATTCTCTTCTCTTTTCTATACAAACTTCTTTCTCTTCTCATGCTTTCTGGTCTTCTATCATTGGTTCTTCTCTACTTGAGTCTACTTTTTATATGCACACATCCTGGATTGACTCAACTCCTTCTATATCTCTATGACTCTTGACTCTTCAACTCTTCAATTCTACCGTTGATATGCACACAGCCTGGATCAACCTAATCTTTCCTACACATATGGAACTCAACTACAGACTTCATTGGCTCTTTACAAAAACTAACTGACTCTCTACTGAAAAATTAGCTAAGCACAAATATAGAAAACTAAGAAACCTAGGCAACCCGACCTCAATGAAGCTAACCTACACATAGCTTGTGTCTTTACTTCTTATAGAATCTTACATGTCACTCTCATCCGAATTTAGGCAGTTATCCAACAATATTCTATTCCTATTCTATCAAAACATGTCAGTAGGCACTAACGAACTGAATTACAAATATTCTTTCATACGTACGTTTTCCTCCAACTCTAGCCAACGTCATACCCGCGATATTTCTAAACTACTGCTTTCTAGCCATTGCGCTGCTACATGCCTCAAACATGGTTTCTTCTGTCGCAACTCATCTTGTCGCATATTTTCCTTCTGTCACAATTTCTCTCTTGTCACGAACTCTTCTTTTGTCACAAGGTCTTCTTCTGTCACAAGCTATTCTTATATTACAGCTCTTCTTCTGTCGCAGACTATTCTTTTGTTGTGAACTATTCTTCTGTTGTGAACTCTTCTTCGTCTTCTTCTTCTACTTCTGTCACAACTTCCTTTCTCCCTTCCTGCGACCCGAATATTTTTGTACTTGGGAAAAATTCCAACTGAATTCTGCCTATCTCTCCCTAGGGCCAACGATTTGTAAAAATATTAATGTAGAATTTAAACCTTATGAGACTCAAATCACTCAACTTGATTGCTCCAAATGTCAAGGTTTTAGGGGAACTTAAAGGAGTATTAGTCATACTATCTATTCACCCTCAAGTGTATCATATTATCAACATAGATATTACTGATATTCTTGACACATGGTATTTTTTTAAGTCAATACTGGTTTCAATATTTGAATGGCTATTTTTCAACCGATTAGTCCTCTCTATGGCTACCCAAAAATGGGAGACGTAATCAAATCAAAATTGACCAGGAAATATATATGAAATATACTATAACTAAATTAAATGACCCGAATGAGACAATGATGTTTGCTGAATCAATAATGGGAATATATGGTTTCAACTATTATCTTGGTAATTTGCCAACTGCTGAAATATCAAAATTTTTAGACTCACAAATACAATCATAAATTTCACATTGCGCCCACATTGAGGATACTTCTCCTAATGTATATATTGTAGATAATGCAAATAATATAAAAATTATAGATAGTATAAGCATTGTGGATAGTCAGTCATGGTCAGTGTATTTTGATGGGTCAAGATTGAAAGATGGTGTTAGTGTCGGTTGCATCCTTTTAGACCCAAAAGGTAACAAGACATTCATATCATGTAGAATTGAATTCAATTTCACTAAGAACATAGCTGAATATGAATCCCTTATCGAGGGGATGAAAAACTCTTTAGATTTGAATGCTAGAGTGTTAATTGTCTTTGGAGACTCATATATTATAGTCTGTCGGGTACACAAATTCATTCATTGAGTATATGATCATCTCCATAATTGCCAAAAAGTGGTATGTGATTTAATTTTAAAGTTTGAAGCATTTAATATAAATTCCATCCTTAGATTGGAAAATTAAGAAGCATACTTACTTGAAAATGTTGCATCGAAAATCATCCCTTCTAACAGTTTATTTTTGAATGTTTTTTCGATTGAATTGATTTTTAAGCCTTCCATCCTCGACAACATTACTAACTAGTGTGTTTTTTACGATGACTTGCAGATCATTAATTTTCTCACCGGGGAAGACACCTTTAAGGAGTTGGCAGTGGATGAAATTTCCCATGATGAAGGCTTGTAGATTTTTTAGTGATACATCGTCATGGTTCAGTAGAAAAGTGTTTTGATTTAGCAAAATGGTATCCCTAGATCAATAGTTAGAATAGAGATATTTTGCAATCTTCAGAACAAATTTAAAGGGGTTCCTAACTATAAGACTAATAACACTTGTATGAGATACGAAACAATCAATTTAGGAACACAATCTAATCTTCAGACTATTAACTTAAAAATCGAATGTTCACCAAACAAAGAATAACATTCATAAAATTGCTCAAACAATATAAGGACATTTTTTCCCTGGTAATATGTCGACTGAAATACCTTTAGTACTTATATTATGCAACATACTATCCCCATGAAACCCTGGTCAAATACCTTCCAACAAAAGTTGATAAATATGCACCCTAATTTGGAACCAATAATTAAAAAGAACTAATGGATGCTAGGATTATTTTGCTGGTACATCATGCACAATGGGTAGCTAACCTAGTTCCTATTAGGAAGAAAAATAGAGACATTTGACAATGTGCTTACTTCCATAACCTCAATAGGGAATCCAAGAGGATACCTATCTGGTGCCTCCCATGGAGCATATATTACAAAAGGTGTTTGGTTATGAGATGATGTCTTTACTAGACAATTTTTTAGGCTATAACGAAATTCTAGTCTCACATGTAGACCGGTTAAAAGATACTTTTATAACTCCTTAGGTGACTTATGAATACAAGAAAATTCCTTTCGATATTATAAATGTTAGGGATACATTTCAAAGGGAAAGGATGTTTCGTTTCATGATATTATTAATCATCCAGTCGTTGTCTATTTGGATGATGTTATTGTTTTCTCTAAACAAATATCTGACCATATTTCCCATCTTTTCAATATTTTCGATCATTGTAGGAGATTTGGCATCTCACTTAATCCAAGGAAAACTATTTTCATTGTAACCAAAGGAATACTCCTTGAATTTGTAGGATCAAAAGACGAAATTATGATAGATCTAGAGTGAACACAAGCTATATCTAAGTTCACAAATCCTTCTTCTAAGAAAGAAGTGCAGTCATTCATGGGAAAAATCAACTTTATAAGAATATTTATTTTGAGTTTTTATGATATTGTTTGACCTCTTCAGAACATGATTAAAAAGGATGATGTCTTTAGTTGGGAAAATAAGGAAAAATGGTCTTTCATGAGAATCAAAGAAGATATCTTAGAATCCACTGTAATTTTGAGTCCTGATTTTACAAAAGACTTTATTCTTTATGTTTTTGCATCATACTTGTCTTATGCTGTCGTCCTCACTCAAAACAATCATGAGGATCACGAAATACCAATATCATTTATAAGATCCAGTTTCAAGGGAGCATAACTAAATTACCATGAAATTGATAAACATGCTTTTTCCATGTTTAAAGAAGTCATACATTTTCGTCCTTACCTGTTGAAGTCCAAAACTAAAACCATTGTTCTTTACCCTACTGTTAGGAATATGTTATCTTAGAAAGAGATGGGAGAAAAAAGGGTTCATTGGATGACTTCCATGTAGGAATATGATTTAGAGATTAAAACTTCAAAGGTGGTAAAAGGAAAGGGCTTATGAAAGGTGGCTGTAGAATTTGCACATATGTATCCTAGTCATTTTGATTTTCATATTGATGATTCTTTGGTTTTTAGCTTGATGATTCTATTTTACAGAAGGAAATCTGTTATATCCCTATTGCTCAAAACTCTTGGTATGTATTATATTTTATCTAGAAATTGGGAGTGCTCTTGATCACCTTGAACGTAAGAAGAAGAGAGTTGTTTTACTTAAATCAACACCTTATCAATTAATTAATAATATCATGTTCAAGAAAAATTTTGGATGGTGTTCTTTTCCATTGCTTAGAAAATGATGAAGTTGACTTGGTATTGAAACAATTGCATTCTTGTTCTGTTGGTGAGACCACTACACATAAAATCCTCAGGGATGGATATTTTTGTCCTACTTTGTTTAGAGATGATCACAATCATGTATGTAAGTGTAAAGACTGTCAAATGGTTTCTGGTAGACTTAAAAATCTTGCATTCCCATTACATCCAGTTACTTTTGACATGCCATTTAAACAGTGGGGTTTAGATAGAGTAGGGCCAATTAACCCTCCCTTCTCCCAACAACATCAGTATATTCTTACCACCACTACATATTTTTCTAGTTAGGTTGATTTGATTCCTCTTCGTACTGTCAACACTAATCAAGTGATTAATCTTCTACAATCATATATCATCACTAGATTTGGCGTGGCAGACTCTTTAGTGTTTGATTACACATCTTAATTTTCCCCGATTGATCTGACAAAAATTGTGTTACATAATGGTATTAGAATAAGATACTCAACAAATTATTACCCACAGGGTAATGGTCTTATTGATTCAACAAATAAAACCCTTTTCAAAAGTTTAAAGAGGACTTTCGCTAACCACCACATAAACTGGCATAATAAATTATATAATTTCCTTTGGGAAGATAGGGTTACCCCTAAAACAACCATTGGGACATCTCCATTCTTTGTGGTTTATGGACATGAAGCAATCCTTCCTCCTAATATTTTCCTACCATCATTATAGTTATCCCAATATATTGAAGAAATTAAATGTCTTGAAATGGAACAGATGATTCATACTCTGATAAAGTTGGAAGAAGAAATGGAGAAAGAAAAACATCAGTTCATTAAACATCACCATTTTGTTAAACAGTGGTTTGATGCGATATTTTATTCTAACAATATTTTAAAGAAGGTTATTTAGTTTTGAAGTGGGATAAAGCCCATGAAAATAAAGGATAACATACAAAGTTTTAGTGCCTATGGATGGGATCTTTCATTATTACCGAAAAGATCCGTAATAACACATTTCTTTTGGAGACTTTGAAAGGATAGTCTGATACCCTCTTGGTTAACAGGAAAATCCTTAAAAAATATTTTTCATTAATTTCTCAACTGGATTGGTCTTGTATATAGTTTCTTGTACCTATTCTTCTATATTTAATTGCTTTCTGCTGTATTTAAGTTTCAAAATTCTAGTTTTGTAATATGTTTTGACTTCTAGATATCTAGAATCGACTTATATTAAGACCAATCTTTTCTCAAATCTAATAGTGGCTTATATTCTTACAACTATTTATGTTTCAAAACTTTTGGTCTCTCTTTGTTTTGTTGAATTGTAATGAATTTGGACAACATATTCAATTTTCTTGTTGTGTCATTTATCTGAAACTGCAATATACTCGAAGATTATTGTGTCTCTCTTATTTGTAGTTTACTCTATTGGGAATAATTTTCAAAGTTTTGATTATCTTTCCTAGGTATGAAATTTAATTTCTCAAGAGACATATTTATTCAAAGAATCCTAACATAGTCTATTTTCATTTCGTACAGAGTGTGGATTTTTCAACTTTGACCTTTGATATTGATGACTTAATTTTTAGAATTCTTTGTTTTCAAGGGGTGTTGTAAATAAAAAACACTGTGTTGGCACATTACCTAGTTGTAACATGCTACTTTGATAATGAACCTCATATATTTTGAAAGAAAAGTGTTGTAAGAAGTTTCTTATTGTATCAAATATTCTTATTGTGACTGAATTGCTCCTAGTCTTGAAATATATTTCATGAACATTAGTCAGGAAATTGGTTAAATTCCTGGTCATTATTCTCATACTTTTATGTTTTAAATCACATTAGAAAAAATTAAGTTTCCGTATCAAGAATTAATCTCTCAGAAATCCATACGAGTTAGTAACATTATCCATCATTGGATTGCCGATACAATATGAGGAGTCTTATGTGGATTATTCTATCCATCCATTAATTTTTTTTGTAATTAAAATTTAATCATTTAAGGGTTTGGTTGGAAAATAGGTTATCTCTTAATAGAGATGACCTATCATGATCATCAACTCTATCAGAATGACATCACCCCATCTGGTTACCAATTCAGGGTGATGTCTCTTGGTGGAAAGATTAGTAGACAAGAGGTATCATCATGAGGTAGCCTGTTCATATCCTACAGTTCTCTGGAATGATGCTGCCAATATTTGGTCACCAAGTCGGGGAACTGGTATTTAACCAAATTTACTATTAATATCAATGTTTCATTGTAAATAAACATTGATTAATTTGAAAGGGTTAACTAAGGAAAAATAGGCCTCATTATAAGTCGAATTGCTCATGATCACGAGTCCTATTACACCGACATTGTCAATATCTAGTTACTTAGCCGGGGCATCAAATCTTCGTTGGAAAAAATCGAGAGATAGGGGGTCTCATCACAAGCCAACTTGCTCACTTCTAACAGTACTTGTGAATGACACTATCATTATCTATTTACCATGCTAGGGAAGTNCCTTAGTTAATCTCTCTCTCTCTCTCTCTCTCTCTCTCTCTCTCTCTCTATATATATATATATATATATAAATATATATGAAGAAAAAAAAGTGGAAACATAAAATGATCAAAAGTAAACTTCAACTGTTAATAATTGTGTTTTGATGGATGGGGTGAAGCTATCTAGGTACCTTCTAAAAAATATGGGGGTCATATATTTATCCTGGTGTTTACCTGATTATTTTTAACTATTGAGAATTCTTTCTTGATAGAGTTTTCTTATTGCACATATATCGAAAGTCATTTATCTTTGTAAAGTCTTTGAATAATAGTTGGGATGATTCATTTGCTTGTAACAGTTCACTCTTTAGTACATAGACTAGAGATAGATGGATGCCATAATGTATGCAATTTGATACTTCAATAAGTTTTTTTTTTCCAATTCCTATGAATATCAGGACAACTGGTTCGCCCAGGCACGCCACCATTTGTTGGCATACAACACCCCATTTAGTTCTCAAGGGTCCCAAGTATACATTTTTCTCTAAGATTGGAACATGTCATAAGTTAACAAGGTTTTTGATCTTTTATTTATACCCTTACTTGGAAAGATACACATTATGCTAAATTTTAAGAGCGCCTTCAAAATCTGTGATTAAGATACCCTGAATTATGCATTGTCTAAAGAAAAACGATATTATGTTGACCCGAATAATTATGTTTTGTTTCGTGATTTGTGTAAAGAATTGGTTCATTTTTTTAACAAGGATGAATTATTGAGTCGTAATTAATTTTTAACAAAAAAATTTGCAACTACTAAAATTCTCCTTTTATGTTTTGGTTCAAATCGAGAAATAAGTGTCATAACTGTCATAGAAAATTTCACATAAATATTGTGAAATCAATTTATTGATTTTTCTATCGCATCAAGGTCATTTATCTTATAATAATTTTAGTAGTTCCTAATTTTATGGATTTCCTTACTTCCATAATGGTAAGATACATTCGACATAAATTTAAATGAGGAGATCACGAATATGGATGAATAACATTATCATATTTTTATATGAATATTTACACCTCTACATTATTTTCAAATTACATTTTGAATATATTGAATCCTCAATCCTATATCCAAAGTACTCTCAAAAGAACTTGTCAGTCATCACCACCAAGTACTCTCAAAAGAACTTGTCACTCATCACCACTACGAAACATGACTATTAAATTCATAATTTTGGTTATAAATAAACTATAATTGGATCAATTCTTTTCTCAGAAGATAATTGGATCAATTCTATGTTGTACGCTTTGCAAATCGTTATTCAACATTTGATTTCCACCTATGCACTTGATTCTTATGCACTTGATTCTTAACATTTGTGAGGGCATATTTTGTATCATTATGACTTACTATAGTATTTAATCCTTGGCTTAAATGTTCTCATGAATCAGAAAGACCTTTGAATCTATAAACCCCCCCGTGTCATAATCATTCATTTGCGTGTCTCTATAGTGAGATATGATGCTTTTCGACCTCATGGGAATCATTGTATTGTATTGGGGAGAAGTTTTTAGCCCTATTTTCACAGTTTGAAGTCTCAAACAATCGTTACTCCTGCCCCGTTATTGGTTTGATTTTTCATTTTGTTTTGAAACCCTAGATCCACCTTACGTATTCCAAAATGGGTGGGGTTCAGATTTCCTTGTTACAAGAGTCAGATGGATTCCCTTCTTAGTAAAGTTTACTGGTTTTATTGTTGAAGTCACAAAATATTTTTCCCCATCTTTTGACGGTAAAAAAGGTCACGTTGGTGATATATATTTGCATCTTACAAAAGAATTTGTCGCTCAAGCTACAAAATTTCCATTAGAAGGAGAAAAGTGGTTTAAAGGTAGTCGTGCCAGGCATGGAAACAATTTATGATCAAATCTAGCCAAGAAGTTGACTCTAAGTTCATCTTTGCTTCTTGACTGATTAAAAATCCCTCGGAAAGCCTCATTGGGTTGGTAATTAAGTATGTAACCTATGAGGGTTGCTTCTCTTTTATCCATTACTATCATATGAGGTATATGTCCTTCTACTAAACAAAGTATGGAAAATAGAACAAAACAGAATCGAAATGTTCTACTATTTCTTATTGAACTAGGAGGAAACTATTACAAATATATAGCTATTCAAACAAGTAACAAAATCCTACAAATTAAGATCTGATTAACAACAAACGAGGGAAATATGGATACGACTACAACAATTTCTAAATTAAGCAATTCTTCATTAATATCTAACACTAAATTAAGAAATTCTTCATTAATATCTAACACTTTCCCTTAATGAAGAAATGGATTTTCTACCACACCCAAATGTTTCCTACATTCTTCAAAATTCATCCTTCCAAGAGACTTGGTTAGGATGTTAGCCATGTTATTAGTGGTATTATAGTAGATCGAGTCCATTTCCTTCTCTTGTATCTTTTCTCTTACAAAATGATGCTGAATTTCAATATGCTTGGTTCTGGCATGATAAATTGGGTTGTGTGCCAGTTTAATACAGCTTTGACTGTCACATTTAAGAACACTTGGCTTCATTTGCTTGTGGCCAATATATTCAAGAATTCTCTTTAACCAAACAACTTCACAAGTAGCATTGCATAGAGCTTTGTATTCAACTTCTGTTGATGATAAAGAAACAATTGGTTGTTTCTTACAGCTCCAAGATACGACCCTTGTACCTATGTTGAATGCATATCCTGAGATTGATTTATGTCATCAGGATTTCCAGCGGCCAGCCCAATCTGAATCAGAGTAACCTGTCAACTCAACATCACAATCATCAGTATACATAATACCAAAATTAACAGTTCCTTTCAGATGTCGAAGGACTTTCTTTGCAGCCATCCAATGACTTCCAAGTGGTTTAGCCATGAACTGACTAAGGATGTTGACAGAATATGCTATGTCTGGTCTGGTAGTCGTAAGATAGTTTAAACTTCCCACCAACTGGCGATACAGAATACCATTTACCTCTTTAGTTTTATCAACACTAGATAACTTAACATTTTGTTCTAAAGGTGTTGACACTGACTTGATTTCATTCATATTGAATCTTTCCAGAATCTCCCTTGTGTATTTACTTTGAGTGATCATTGTTTTACTACCTTCTCTCCATATTTCCAGACCTAAACAATAATGTAGTTCACCAAGGTCCTTCAATTCAAATGTCCATGCTAACTGAATTTTAATACCTTCAATCAAGTGAGAAGCATTGCTTGTGATAATAAAATCATCAACATATAAGGATACCATAGCAACATTCCCATTTTCATCCTTTTTGACATATAGATTAGGATCACTTTTTCTTTTCCCAAAACCTTTCTGAGCAAAGAATGAATCAATTTTAATATACCAAGATCTAGGTGCTTGTTTCAAACCATATAAAGCTTTCTTAAGCTTACAGACAAGATCCTCTTGTACTTTCTTTATAAATCCTCTAGGTTGAAGCAAATAAAATTCTTCTTTTAAATCACCATTCAGAAACACAGATTTAACATCTAACTGATGTACTTTCCAATTGTATTGTGTAGCTAATGCAATCATCATTCTAATTGTATTTAACTTAGCTACAGGTGCAAAATTGTCTTCATAATCAATTCATTCCTTTTGTGAATACCCTTTTGCAACTAATTTGGCCTTATATTTGTCAACACTTCCATTTGCATTAAATTTGGTTTTATAGAGCCATTTACATCCTATTGGAATTTTGTTTTCAGGCAGTTCTTTTAATTCCCAAGTCTCATTCTTCATTATTGACTCATATTCTTCATTCATTGCAGTATTCCATTCCTTATGATTTTTGGCTTGTTCATAAGAAATAGGTTCTACAACATTCATTACTTGTGCCATCAATGCATAATTTTTGTACCTGGAGGGTATCCGAATTGTTCGTGATGATTTCCTTTGCGGTCCACTATTTTCTTCACTTTCATTTCTTCTTTTTTGAGGCGTAGGAGTGGTTGGAGTATCTATGCTGCTTTCACCTTGTTCTTTATGTTGTTCCCGTTCCCGTTCATCATCTATATCAATTTCGACATGAACATCATTGCCATATGGAGTATGCCAGACATCATAGTTACTTATTTCATCATCTGTATTCTCATGAAAAATGACATCTTTGCTTACTATGAGTTTATGTGTACTAAGATCAAATAGTTTATATGCCTTATGATCATCACAATAGTCAAGGAATGTACACTTAACATATTTTGCATCAAGTTTTCTTCTCTCATATTTGGGAATATGAGCAAATGCCTTAGAACCAAATATTCTTAAATGACCAACTTCAGGTTTATAGCCATAAAGGACTTCAAAAGGCGTTTTTAGATATAGAATCTTAGTTGGACTTCTATTTTCCAAATAAACAACAGCGTTAATGGCTTCTGCCCAAAAACCATTAGAGATATTTTTACCTTTCAACATGCTGCGAGCACATTCCACTAATGTCTTGTTCTTCCTTTCATCTACACCGTTTTGCTGTGGTGTAGAAGGCATTGTGAATTGTTGAATGATCCCATTGTTCTTGTAGTAGCTATCAAAAGCTCCTGAGGTATATTCTCCACCTTGATCAGATTTGAGTATCTTGATGCATTTTCCTGTCTGCTTTTCCACCATAGTTTTAAATTCTTTAAAATATTCAAATACATCACTCTTTTTCCTTATAAAACAAACCCAAGTAAATCTTGATTTGTCATCAACAAATATAAGAAAATACCTTGTACCATCAAGTGATGTGGTTTGCATGGGTCCACAGACATTAGTATGTATTAATTCAATTATCTCTCTCTGTTTCTTCTCTTTATGCACTGGAAATTATTCCCTATGCTGCTTACCTAGTGCACAAGCTTCACATTCTGTATGCTCATTTTTCAAAATAGGAAGGCCTTCAACCATCAATTTCTTCTGAAGTAGCACTAAGTCTTTTTGATTAAGATGTCCATACCTGCGATGCCATAACTCTTAAGTTGTCATTATTGTAGATGTCAGTGCTTGATGATTGGACTTTGTTACATCAAGCTTATACAGTCCTCCAATTCTTGTCCCTATGGTTATGACATTATAATGATTATGGATATCCTTCACAATATAGTGAGACTGCATAAATTCTACATTCATATTTTGATCAGTTATTGTGGAAACATAAATCAGATTCTTTTTGATGCCTGGAACATACAACACATTATGAATCTGTTTGTCCATTAGGTAAATTGACACATATTACGCCATAATCCTGAAGCTTATGAGATCTATTATCTCCTAAATATATGTGTGTTGCATTTGTGCTCTCATGATATTCATCAAACCACTCTTTGACACAAGACATATGAGCTAAGACACCTGAATCTATGAACCATGCATTTTCATCATCGGTTTCTGCAGACAATGCAGCTTCAGAAATAAACAACTTTAGATTCTTAAAACCATCATTTATAGAGGTGTTAGTTTTCACATAATTTCCATTATGTTTTCTGAACTTCTGTTTGGACTCATTAGGTTTCCTTTTATGGCAATCTTTAGCATATGACCAGGTTTTCCACAGTAAAAACAACCATCATTTTTCTTATCATGTGAATCAAATTTTGATTGGGTCATACCTCTGTTTCTTGGCTGAAACTTGCCTGCTCTATTTCTGTCCCATGGCTTGCCTCTGTATGGTTGTTTTCCTTTGGCTACTAACGCTAATTCTAAAGTATGAGAATCCATCTCAAACACCTTCATTCTTTCTTCTTCTTGTAGAAGAATCCCTATGAGCTCATTAAATGTAGGTGGCTTTGCTCGACCTCCTAGACTTGAAATAAAGACATGATAATCTCTGATTAAACCTTTTAATATAATAGTTACCATGTCAGAATTTGAAACCTTATCACCAATTGCACTTAACTGATCACATAAATCTTTAATTCTGGAAACATAGGTGGTGATATTCTCATGAGCTTCCATTTCCATGGACAATAATTTAGTCTTCAGAAATAGAAATCTATTTGAGTTTGTAGTTTCATACAAACCTTTCAAAATCTCCCATGTCTTCTTAGAAGTTTTACAATCTCTGATATGCGGGATTATGCTGTCCTTGATAGACATCCGCAACAACACTTTTGCCTTTGTTTCGCGTTTCTCCCAATCTGCACCAGCAACACCTGTGGGTTTGGATTCATCTCCATTTACAATAGCCAGACATTCCATGCTTAAAAAATAGTCAAGATCTTGAATTTCCAGTCAATGTAATTATCTCCATCAAGCTTGGATGCTTCGTTCAAATAATTATCAGCAAATCAATTTGACATCTCTGCACAATAAAATCAAACAACTCAAAAAATACCTTCTCCTGCTAGTGATGGCGGATCAAATCCCCAACTGCGTATAATAGCAGGGTTATTAATCTCCTTGCCACGATTACCAGCTGACTAGCGCTGGTTCCACAAACTGCACACTACACTGCAACAAAACACGCTATGTTCAGTAAACAAGCGCTCAAATTTAACCAGAATGAATTTGATTAAACCCTGCACAAATTTAACGGAGGAGATCTAGGTAAAGACTAGGTTTTGCTCCTTTACGTGTAGCAGAGCTCTGTTCTCAACGCAGCTACAAAACAACTCCTTTGATTGGATGCACCTTAGCACGGATCATCCAGATGACCTCCACGCACACTTCACTGCTCCCACTCATGGATTCTCACAACAAACTTCACTGTTCCTACTCAGCGATGAATGGCTTTCATTGAGCCTCTTAGCTCTGATACCAAGACAGAGTACGCAAAATAGAACAAAACAGAATTGAAATGCTCCGCTATTTGTTATTGAACGAAGAGGAAACTATTACAAATATATAGTTGTTCAAATAAGTAACATAATCATACAAATCATGATCTGATTAACAACAAACGAGGGAAATATGGATACGGTTGCAACAATTTCTAAATTAAGCAATTCTTCATTAATATCTAACACTAATTTCTTAATAACCTCACAAAAATGGCTTCTACTGTTCATAAGAACATAGTTGATAAGGAAAGAAGTTTGTTTCATCATTGTTTGGTTAAAATTATCATTTAGTATCAATTGTTCCAATTGGGCAATAATTAGGAATCCTTCGTGGTTCGTAATAATTTTGGGGCAATAATTAGGAATCCTTCGTGGTTCGTAATAATTTTGGGGTTAATCATGAATGGCCTCAAAGAAAACCAAAGACTAGACGAAAGTTTAGGGCCTCTTTACTTGAAAACCCTATTAATGATTTAGATGTTGATACTACATGTCATGTTGAAATTGGACCCTCTAATGAATTAAATTTTGAAGCTAAGGGTTTTGGTATGGATTCAAACACAGAGAAACTGACCATCAATTTCTTCACTCTATGGAAAATACACAAGGGTCCGATTATGAAAATCAATCTTACCCTGTTTCCTATGTCCCTAAATCTAATTCGTAATATTTCAAAGAAAAAGGTAGAATTATTAGGTGAGAAGATTAAAAAACAAAAAATTGAAACCAAAATTTTTGGGATTTAATGTAATGGCTAGAATAGCAAATTGTCAGCTGATGTGGCTCCTAAATGATGACTAGGACTATAGTTGCTTCCCTCTCATCCAAGAAAAACCTGCAGAATGTTAAGCCATCATTCATCAATCTCAGTGAATCTGAGGAACGAATTGTTAAATGCACAGGAAAACATTGACATAATCGATCAAGTTGATCCTCGGTTGATGTATGATTCAAATTCTGCCACCCGAGCTAGGAATGCTGAGGATGGCCGCCGTTCTATCCAATCAAATACAGAGCAAGGCTCGTCAGTTTTCTCAGGATCAAAATAATATAAATCTAATGTATGAAGTCACCCGTAGATGAAACACAAATAAAGAGGAATTCATGGTTATAAATTGAGATTAAAGAGTCTGAACTAATTAATAGTATAAGGAAAGATGAAGTTTCCAGTCTAAAGACTGAGCTGGTTACATGGGTTGAAATGTGGGAAGCTAAGAAGGGAAAGAAGGATAGATAATGCATCGGGTACCAAAAAAAAAAGCTGCTTAAACATCATAGACTTAACATAGAAAAAGTGATCAAGCTTAGCTTAGATCCAAATCGAAGGAGGCTTGATATCTTAGAGATTCTCCTGTGCAAGTGTACTCACAAGGAGGCTTGATATTTGGAAGTATATCACTGCTTGATTTTATCTATTTTTTGGTTTATGTCATGTCTACACAGGGTCAGGGTTTTATACTTGGGCCACAATACGGGTAAATATTTTCTTAAGATGCCCTATTCTTTCTTTCAAGTTAGTTTCTGGTATTACAACACCTACAGAATCAAAGATTTCGTTGGCGTTCTTATAATACATTATTGATTTATTTTACAGTTGATAAATTATAAACGACGTTGAAAAGATAAATCATAAATTAGCATTTGTTATTTCATTTTTGTTTTGCTATCATAATGAAGATGCTGGTGCTTTCAAAAATTAGATTAAACAGTTCCAGTTCCTTGATCTGATCTGCATTGGCGATTGGCGATTGGCGATTGGCGATTGGCGAGGAAATGATAAATATTACTGTTTTGGTTTAACACAACACTTTCAATTATCAGCAACAAACTCTCCTTCAAATCAAATCAGAGAATACGTCTTCAAATTCAAATCCAAGAAACTTAGTTAGTTGCATATGAGTGATGACAGCTGTAAAGTGTCATCACTCCTTTATGTAAAGAGTCTTTATGACATGACAGGCCTATTATGGAAAATATAGTTGCACTTTTTTATACGACTCATAGGCTTGTTCCGTTCTAAGTGACTGTTATATTATTCAGGGTCATTTAAGTTTGAAGAGAGTTCAAAGAAAGTTATGAAGAAAGGATAAGAGGAGTTGCCAGTAGTATTGTTATACTATCACTGTTGCTAAATTGATTCACAAACATTTTCATCATGTTATTGATGAATTGATTCACGAACATT
>LPNX010101552.1:1193484-1270999 GCA_001517045.1 Pseudotsuga menziesii | reverse complement strand
ATATATATATATATATATATATATATATATATATATAATTTATGTGCATAAATATTTAATGGCTATGTTTTCAAATTCATTATCTTTGAATACATGTTATGTTTAACTCTATTTTAATGATCACATATTTATTATAACCATGTCTTTCTTGTCATTGTTTTTTGAAATATATGGTTAATCTTTCAAAGAGCTTTGTTTAAATCTTAACTTTGATTTTCAGATTTATTTATAAGTTCATTCAGCTTTTACTCAGGACTAAAATATCATTTTAGTTTTCTGATTGCTCATGGATGGAATAGGTAGTTAATAATTAGTTAGATTCCAAGAATTATCTTAGTTTCTTTTAGTAGCTACTAAATTTTAGTTTATTTTATTTTCTTAATTAGTAAGTAATGAGATTATTTCATGTTTATAATTTAAGCAATATCTTTTTGTAAATTTGTGAAATAGTAGAGACTAAAACTTAGGATTTACTTAACATTTGAGACTCTCTATTTTAAAGAGCAGATATATTTAGGCAATAGGGCCTCAATCCAGTGAATAATAACTACCCCAAACATACATAAATCCAACTCATCCATGGCCCATTTTTTTATAAGGTCCATTTTAGACCCCAAATTTTCTCTAATGTGGCCAATGTAGCACTAGAAAATGCCTTGATATGTGATAATGCTATGTTTAATAACTATAATGGAAACCTAACATGCCCATATATTAACACAAGTGTGGATCTTTGCACATGCCATCTATAGGTGTATGCTAGCAAGTAATGGGGAGATACAAAAAATAAAGTGACAAGCATTGATGCATGACAAATAAGATCTGTCGAGAGAGGGAAGGATAAATGAATATTTAACTACCATATGATCAATAAAGAAACAAATAGAGTGTGAAAGTAAATGTGTAATGTACCAACTTGGATATTTGGTACATTAACTCAAACAACTTAGCAATCAACATGATAGGTGACTTAGAACTAGGATTTGACCAAGGTTTGAGGTTAATGTGAGTTCAAATCAAGAGAAGGGATAATGTTCAGATTAGGATCCTATGCACAATGCACTGAGGCCTTTTATGGTTTCAAAATAAGTGAGGCTGAAGTTTACTCCCAAGGCTCTTGGGAACCCATCATATGCAAACTAAACCCTTTGCTTCACACATCTTATCAACCAATGGAGATGGATTTTGGCTTGGATAGGATTAGAAACATGAAATATCAGTCAATTAAATCTTTGTATTCACACCATAAAATTTGAGGAAGTTTTGAGGTGGTTTCAAAGGCAAACTAGTGAAATTGGCTTTTAGGACTACTCAACTAGCTCAACTTCAGGATGATCCAAACAATGCAAGGGGGCTAGAATTTCTCAATATCAGGGATGGGATGTGCTAATTTAGTTTTTAATGAACAAAAACAAGTGAGATAATCAAATTTGGAGTTTTCTTGATGTGTTACTGGTTCAAACAATGTAACTAGCTCAAATTTCATAGCAATCTAGACTAGGTGCACACAAGAGGACATAAATTAGACTTTTATTAATTACAGTAGGAAAATAAATATCATAGGTATGATATGAAATAAATATCATCATTTATAGGCTCAATTACATCAAGAATTTATCTCAAGAATATGAGAGAAGAAGAGAGAATTCCCCATGAGAAGAAACTAGGAAAATATGAAGATTCAAATTGGAGGGATTCTTCAATCACCGCAACTGGATTGAAATTCATTGGATATGATAACATAACCTGTAATAAACTCAATGATGAAGGCTTAATGTCCTCATCCTCACAGTAAAATCATGGGGTAGATCTCCCAGCTTGACTAGGGGCACATCTCCCAAGTCTTGAGTAGCACAATGCTCTCAATTCAATTCACAAACTATCAAAATATGTGAAAGTGATGTGCTATCCTTATTTTATAGACCAATTTAGATTCATGGTCTAACTTCCTCTTCATTCCGTCCATTTTCCTCAACCAATGCGCTCACATGAGTGGATAGAAATTTGCTTTGCTTTCCAAGCTTTCCCTTTTGCTTTCCACCTTTACTGCTTTATTTCTTTATCCTGCTTTATTACACCTTTCTTATTTTGTCCTGATTTATCCTACTTTTATTGCTTTAGCATGATTTACCTTGATTTTCTGCTTTATACTACTTTTTTGCTTTCCTACTTTGTGCCATGTTTTCTTGTTTTATTCAGTTTTCTTTTTCTTTTATGCTTTGGATGCTTTCTCCTTCCTTTCATATTTTTCAACTTCCTTGTAGTCAAAGATTATCCTTTAATTCACCCCACAATGCTCATTATATTTATTATTTTATTAAGATAAAAGTTATTCATGGAAAACAATTGATCTAATAGTACATCTTCAACTTTAGGACATAATAACTGCTACTATTAATTAATTGCCTTATTTCAAAATATAATCTAAATAAATTAATGGAATTTCCTATTAAAACCATATGGAATAATTTGCTAAATAGAATGATCCATATGTCACCAAAATGGGGACATGACAGTCCTCCCCTCCTGAAACTTGCTTTTCCTCAAGCAAGGGAAAATATGGATGATGGAATATTTAGGCACTTTTCCACCACTTTTGCAAACTGTTGGATGCATAATTTTAACTTCATCTCCTTCATAAATGAATCCTTTGGAAATATTTCATTTTTCATCCTTCACCATAAACTCATGAATTACCTTTTCTTTTGAAATAATCCATGGCTAATTGTGTTGCAAGGTTTCGATTGAACTTTGAAAAAAACATTCATAATGGATAACCTCTTCTTGAAGAACTTAAGATGGGAATAATAATGCTTTACATAAGGATATGTGCTGTACATAAGGGATGCTACAATGATCTCTCCTAAAACACAACTATCATGCACCAAAATATTAGTGAAAATCATCAAATCAAGACTTGGATAATTTTGGTTTACCCATTTATGCTCCTGAAGGGGTAGAGGGTGTAGAAGACAAATATGATCCACTTCACATTATTGACATGGAATGAAATTTTTTTCATAATTCAATTCCTCATCATTTAGGTATCCCCACAGATATCTAAGCACAAATGATGGAGCGAAACCAAGTGTGGCTAACATTGAACAAGTTCCCATTACTTTCTTCCTTCCTTTGAAATATCCCAAAGTTCTCATCCCATGGGAAACTTCTTTACTTCGTTGGACAACCATATATGAGTTTAAATTAATCTCTACATATTGCACCATCCTTACCATGTTCAATCATAAGACCAAAATGCAATATCTCTATCCTTCCAACTTCATTTTCAATTAATTGATATGCAATGATTGCTCTAGCTAAACTCACGACATAGCTTTCAAACCAAGGGTGCACTTATTTCAACATCCTAAAATGAAACAAAATGTAATAAAAGAGAATCAACACAAGCTTACAAAGTTGCTTAATATATGCTCTTCTGATGTAGGATGATGAAACCATAGTTGCGCAAGCTAATCCAATTCTCATGCATAAAAATCCAGGATTGTCATAATGGCAACAAGGAGATGTTTCTTGTAAAAAAATTTCTTTCAAGAGAATCTGATGATGATGGACAAAGTGAAGATAAATTTTGGGAGAAAAATTTACCTTATGCATCTCTTCCCTTTTGAGAGGTGTCTCTATCCCATATACTTCTACATGAATCTTCCAGCTGAAATAGTTGAGACCAAAGACGATCCTAGGGTCTCGAACAAATATCAGATTGAGGAAGTGTATCCTGCTCCCTCTACACTTCTTAGTGTCTCCATCAAAATACAGATGAAAACTTCCAACCCACCAAGTAGGAGAGTCTTGATTACATCCACCATATGATTTTCCATTTAGGAAATCAAATCATATCTCCTCATGGATGAACTTGTGGAAATGAAGGCTATCTCACCCTCATGGATCTCGTTGGATATGTTTCCTTCTCCTAAACACACATACCATCGGGAACACTCTGTCACTCCATGTAATTCTTGGATCACATGGTTTATGCAACATTTCATCGAACACCATTTTCATTAGTTCCAACAATGTTTGGATCTCACGTTAGGACAATTTTATTCTTTCATGCACTAATTTTCTCAATCATTGCCCTGAGTGCAAGATGCATTTCTCTTGCATGGTGATTTGAAATATTCCATGTGATTGTACACCCAAATATCACGTGCATGCGTATAGGAGGCATATAATGGCTACAACTACTCACATGTCCAAGAAATATCAGTTATAACAAAAATTTTATTGCAGAAACAAGAGAAACCTTTACCTCCCAAATTATCCATTTCCATGATTCCTATATCCACCCAATCAATGGATGAATAAACAATTTTGTTTGGTGATTCATATGATATGTAATCAGATACCTTCTTCAAATCTAAGTCTTAATTCCATATAGGAAAATCACGAGGTCTCTCTTCCAAGGAATGCATGTAAGCCATTTTCTACTGATGTAAGCGAGTTTAGTGCATCCTTGATCCTCCATTTCGGTGATATATTTATCTATCAAATCCATGTATAAGTAATCACCTTTTATTTATGATTTAAATGGCATGTCCTCATCAATATCTCCCATAGCTAAGGACTCTTCAATGCCATTTTGAATCAAGACATGTGCGCTTGTCACATAACACGGTATGTCTCTACAACCATCAACAAAGAAGGTGGGAGCTTCCTGCTCCTCATGTGGCACAAGGAGAAATAATCCTTTCACCCAATATTCATTCCCAAATGATGTGTCTGAAATAAATTGTGGAGTGAATAACTATGAACCAATCCTCTGCAAATCTAATCCACCAAGCAAGTAGATACAAGTACTCCTCTACTGGTTGGTTTGATAGTGGTGTGCTTCCCAACCTCCTCCATGAAGGTGTGACTTGATCCAAATGGAAAATCAAATGATTGATCCTCCTCAAACATTTGCAAATCAACATGTTTCTCATGTACCACCATCGCATGAGGTTCCTCCTTTCACCTAAGAATGCAATCAACCATATGGGATGGAATGAAATAAGTGTATGAGGGAATATGTGATCTCTGCAACTCCTAGTGAAGTTTATCTATCTCCATATTATACTCCAAGAGGGTATTTTGAGTGCTTCTCAAAGAATATTGGGTGGCCATGAACTCATCATTGGGCTTGCAAAACTCCTCATCATCCTTCAAGGATGCCCCATGCAACATATAGACACACTCATATGATATGGATTTATGTGAGAATGATATGAAAGAACATACATATATTCAAATACAAAGATAGATGGAAATAAACAAAGTGATACAATAAACTAAGATTCTATGAAATGAATGAAACAAAACAAATTGTAAAACAAAAGCATCTAGAGTGGTGCTAGCTTTATCTATGAGAAGAGATATGGAGGATATGCTCACTCATAACAAGATGAATACAGAAGGAGGCCGAAGGGACTTTTATCATAAATCCTTGGAGAGGAAGAAAACCCTAAACCTAAACCTAGGAGATAAATCACCATAAAGTTTGCGGCCCCAAGGTGGTTAGTGAAACATTCAACTTCTCGGAGTCATAAATTTTGCATAAGATCTCTGTTTGGGGAGCTCGATAACTATCCAAGATTTAAAACTTTCGAATGGGGCCAAATGAATTCTAAGAAATATCATTTGGTCCCCTTAATCACCAAAACACATCGTGTAGGGCCTCAAAATGGCCTAGGAATTTTGGGACCCGAAAAACCATAGAAAATTACAAGAAAATTGTCAACATGAGAAACTATTCTGAGCTAGTGGAATAGGTGGGTGGCCACCTATATACTTATGGATCATTCCTCCACCTTAGGAAGAAATGGTCTCCATTGCATTGAGTTCCCCCATCAAATGGGGAAACTTCTGTTGAACTTGACTCTTGGTGAGCCACTTGCCTTGGTGGAGGAGTTTTCCTGCTTTGACAACTTAATATAGTTGGATCTTCTGCTCGCGGGTTCCCTTAACTTGTGTGTCCATGATATTATTAATGGTTTCTTATTCGATGCATCTAGGATTATGCTTTGTATAAATTGTTCTTCCACCTCCGAGGTGTCTAACAGTGGTGCAAAATATGGTCGAAGGAGCTCCACATTGAATACTTGGGGGAGGCTAAGGAATGGAGGAATGCTTAATTCGAAGGAATTATCACCAACTGCCTTGGTGATGCTGTATGGCCCATATTGAAGTGGGTGAAGCTTGTGATGGGGTGCTGTGAGGCTCTCTTTCTGCAAATGCAATCAAACCTTATCCCCAACCTACAACTTATGTGGAACCTGATGCTGGTCATGTCCCTGCTTGTATTTAGTATTGGCCTTTTCCAAAATATCATGGGACTGTTGGAAAATGTGCTGGATTCATTAAAAAAATATGGTGGTTTTATCAACCTCATCCCGAGCATTGGAAGATTCCTCCTGTGCGGATGTAAGGGGGAAAGCTACATTAATTGGGTCGAGTGGTTGGAAACCCAAGCACGCCTGAAAAGGGCTATGACCGGTAGAGATATCAAGATCTCGGTTATAGCTATGTTGAACATAAGGAAGGCTCTTATATTATGTGCACGAATGTTTAGAATTATACATTCTCAGAAAATGCATAATCATCTGGTTGAATAACTTTGTTTTTCCATCAGTCTAGGGGTGGAAGGCAGTTGATTTGGTGAGCTTGGTATCCATCAATGACCATAGACTAGAATTTAAAGTGCTTAGGAACCTGTTGTATCGATCTAAAATGATAGTCTATGGCAGCCCAAAATGAACCCAAACATGCTTGAATAATAACTTAGCAGTGGATTCAATAGAGATGCTCTTCTTGCAAGCTATCAGAATGGCCATCTTACACAAGCGATCCACAATCGCAAACACACAGTCATTACCATGCTTAGTTGAAGTTATCCTTGACATGTAATCCATGGAGATGGATTCCCATGGCCCATTTGGAGTGGAAAGGGGGCTGTAAAACCATTTCGTTTTAATGGTTGGTTTTGCGATGGTGTAGAAAGTCAAGGATATGATATACCGACTGACGTCTTGTCAGATTTTGGGCCAATAAAAATAATTATGCAATACTGCCACTGTCTTCTCAATACCAAAGTTCCCTCCCACTCGACTGTAATGCACTTCCCAAATCATCTTCACATACTTGCTTGAAGGAACACAAAGATGGCCCATCTGGTATAACAATCCTTCCCGAAGATGAAAGTTTTCCACTAGTGCACCTGCACATAAAGTCTATAGATAGGAGAAAACTTAAGGATCATTGTCATATAGTTGAGGCCACCTAGAGGTCTCGTGGCCACAAGAGTTTAGTACCATGGTTAGTACTGCCACTGGAGGTCGACTGAGGAAATCAACAACTTGATTGTTGCTGCCATTATATTTAATGTTCATGTGGAAATGTTGCAAGTAAGTGGACCACCTTTGGTGGTGGTCATTCTGTAACTTTCCTTGGGTTTGCATGAATTGCAATGACTTGTGATCAATGTGGATGATTGTTTCTTTTCTAAGGATGTAATGCTTTCATTGGCAGAAGGATCAGACAATGGAGTGCATTTCCTTGTCATAAGTGGAGTGCTTATGGATTATATCTGAAATTGTCTCACTGTGATATGCCATTGGATGGCCATACTGAGTGAGGAATGCACCAATAACGCATTCCAAAGCATCTCTCTCAATCTCAAAGGGTTATTGTAGATATGGTAAGGTAAGGAAGGGTGTCGAACATAAGCACTACTTCAAATCCTCAAATGCATGTTGTTGTGGCTTGGACCAGATGAAATTGGCCTTAGATCCTCCTTTGGTCACCTAGATAATGGACCAAACAATATTATATAATCCCAACACAAATCTGCGATAGAAGTTTGCAAGGCCTAGGAAGTTGCGGAGCTCTGTGAGAGTACTCAAGGTATGCCAATTGTGAATGGCTTGGATCTTGGATAGATCTACATGAAAAACATCTTTGTCCATGATGTATCATAGATACTAAACCCTTTCCATGCCAAATGAGCACTTATCTATATTGGCATATAACTTGCACTATCGCAGGGTGCTAAGGATCAAGTGGATATGTTGCAAATGTCCTGCCCATGTTCTACTCTAGATGGGGATATCATCTAGATATAAGACCAAAAATGAATTGGTGAATGAACACAGAATGCCATCCATCATCCTCATTAAGGTTGCTGTAAAATTATTCAAGTCGAAAGGCATGACCAACCACTCAAACGGGCCTTATCGATAATTGAAGGCAGTCTTCCAGAAATTAGTTTGCTCAATTGGCACTTGATGATAGCCAAAATTCAGGTCAATCTTGCTGAAATAATTCCCCCTCTTAAGCTGATCAAGGAGGTATTCAATTTGGGGAATGGGATATCGATTCCAGACTGTGATCTTATTTAGAGCTCGGTAGTCAATACAGAATCGCCATGTCCCATCTTTATTCTGTACCAACACAATTGGGCTCCCACAAGGTGAGGAGCTGGTTATAATGTGCCCCTTTTGGATTAAATATTAAATATAGTTTTTGGTTTCTTCATTCTCCATGAGGGAATTCCTGTATACTGGTCCATTAGATAAAGGGGCATCGAGTATCAAATCAATTGAATGCTTGACCTGGCAATGTACTAGAATCCTGACATGTGTAGTGAATATGTCTTTGTATGCTTCCACGATATTGTCCACCTGTTTCTGCTGCATAGAGGGGTTATGTGTGGATGCGATGGATGTTGCTATGATATTTAGTCCCCCCTTCGAACAAACCATGAAGAGTAATAATTTCCTTGTATGGGATATTACCTTCTTGCACCACTTCACTTTGATGAGAGACACTGCAGTGGCAAAAACTGTCTCTAGTATCCTATAGAGTTTCTTTCCAAAAGTAATAATGACACTATGAGGTCTATACTCATACACATCATGGCCTTTCCACATATATGGTTTTCCTAAAATAACATGACAAACTTCAAGTGGGGAAACATCACACATTACCTCATCTTTGAAGGGCTTCATGGTGAAGGAGAGGCGACACTCTTGACTGGCGCGGATCTCTCGTCCATAGATCAACGAACCAGTGTTGTAGGGTTGGGGATGTGGAACCATCATAATATTTAATATTCTCATGACCTCGAATGAGATGAGGTTATTATGGAAACCATTGTCGACAATGAAATGTAGAGGAGTCCCCTACACCCATAGTTGCGAATGGAAGAGGCACTCCACTTCCTCTAGATCCTCTGACTGTTTTGGTTGAATCTTTGTGGTTACGACGGTGGCACTAGGTTCTACGTCAATGATATGCTTACCCCTTTCTTTATCTGCATCAATTTCTAAGTTAGAGTCTGGATCCAATGATTTTGTCTCAGCCAAGAATGATTGTTTTGAGCGGCTTTCATCGATGTTCTTCAAGGGGCTTTTGTGGAGCTCGCATCACTTGCTGGTATCCTTCTTCGATTTCCCATTAGCCTTCTTTGCCTACAGCTTGGATTGGTTGTCGGGAATTTTTCCATACTTGTTATATCATTTGGGTTATTAATTAGGGACATTTTTTTCCCTACTTTTGCTACTGATCTACAGACCCAAAATACCACTTATTCTTTTGCTTAAACTTTTGCTTGATCTTGATGGCATATTGGTAAGCTTCTCCTAGTGAGTATATGTCCATGAAATACATATCTGACTAAATGTCCCGATGTAGGCCACTGCGGTACTGTAGAACCAAGTGCCATTCATAGTCTCTAATACCCAACTTTGAGGGCAGGGTGTGGAATATATTAGTATACTCCGACATAGTTTGGTCTCTTTTCTAGGGAAATGCCGTCAACCAGGTGTATTAGTCATCATAGTTTTCGACAGGGTAGAATTCCTCTTTGGTGACATCAAAAAAAGATTCCTAAGTGGGTTCTATATTGAATATATCAGATTCATCCCTCCCATGCCTCTCACAATACCTGTCCCACCAGTCTTTGACATGGGGGCAGGAATTAAGGAGTGCGAAGGTGATCTTTTCACTGACGAATTTTTTTTGAACAAAGAAGTAACCCTCTAATAGACTCAACCATTTTTCCAAAGAATCTGCATTAATATTTCCTTCAAATAAGGGTATGTAAAAATTAACTTATACCTTGAAGGGAGTTGCACCCCCGAAACGGCTGCTCGTTGAAGGTGCATCCACTGCCATCGACATTCTTCGAAGGATTTGGGTGAAGCTATCCATCATATCTTTCCTCTATCATGCGAGGGATTCCTTGAGAAACAATTTAATATGATCTCCTGATTTGTCATCTCTCTTTTCTTCGCCCACCATGTGAGGCTGCTTGGGATGATGAGAGGTATTTTCCCTAAGCTCAACTAGTTCGAAACCCAACTCTCGATATTCATATCTCATTGGGGACATGCACTGAGAAACCACAAGAGAAGAAAGATCTGTTACTACTGATATGGATTTATGTGAGAACAAAATGAAAGAGCATATATATATTCACATCACATATATCTGGAAAAAAACATAGTGATACAGTAAACTCAGATTATATTAATTGAATGAAACATAACAAATTATAAAACAAAATCAACTAGAATGGTGCTAGTTGTATATCTGAGAAGAGATGTGAGGCTATGATCACTTGTGATAAAATGAATACAAAATTAGTCCAACTTTTATCATAAATCCTTGGAGAGGAAGAAAACTCTAAACTTAACGCTAGTAGATGAATCATCATAAAGTTTGCGGCCCTAAGGTGGTTAGTTGAACAGTCAACTTCTCAGGGTCATAACGTTTGCATACGATCTCCGTTTGGGGTGCTCGATATCCCGTTGAAAATTTCTATCCAATATTTACAACTTTCAAATACATCCAATTCAAATTAAAAATTGCTAACCCCCCTCCCCCCCAAATCACCAAAAAACGTCTTTTAGGGCTTGAAAATGACCCCAAAAGTTTGGGACCCAAAAAATCGTAGAAAATTACAAGAAAATTGTCAACATGAGAAACATTTTTGAGCCAATGGAATAGATGGGTGGACACCTATACAAATATGGATCATTCCTCCCCCATTAGGAAGCAATTGTCTCCATTGCGTTGAGTTCCCCCATCAAATGGGGAAACTTCTATTGAACTTGACTCCTGGTGAGCCATTTTCCTTGGTGGAGGAGCTTCCCTGCTTTAACAACTCGATATACCTGGATATTTTGCTAGAGGCTACCCTTAAAATTTTTGGTCATGATATTATCAATGGTTTCTTGTTCCATCCAGTCAAGATTAAGCTTTGTAGTTGTCAATTTTCTTCCAACTCCGAGGTGTCCAACAAAGGTGAAAAATATGGTCGAAGGAGCTCCACATTGAATACTGGGTGTAGGCTCGGAATGGAGGAATGCTTAATTCGAAGGAATTGTCACTAAATTCCTTGGTGATGGTGTATGGCCCATATCAAAGTGGATGGAGGCTGCGATGGGGTCCTATGATTCTCTCTTTATGCAAATGCAACCAAACCTTATCGCCAACTTGGAAATTTTGTGGAACTTGATGCTGGTTATGTCATTGCTTCTTGTATTTAGTATTGGCCTTTTCCAAAATGTGATGGACATGTTGGCGGATGTGCTGGATTCGTTCAACAAATATTGTGGCCTTATTAACCTCATCTTGATCATGTGAAGATTCCTCCTATGTGGATTCAAGGGGCATAACTACATCCATTGGTGCCAATGGTTTGAAACCCAAGCACGCCTAAAAAGGGATGTGACCGATAGAGCTATGAAGAGATTGATTATATCTATGCTGAACATAAGGAAGGCTCTCATCCCATGTGCGGGGATGTTTATAATTATACATTCTTAGAATATGGAAAATCATCTACTTGACTACCTTTGTTTTTCCATTAGTCTAGGGGTGGAAGGAAGTTAATTTGGTGAGCTTGGTATCCATCAATGACCATAGACTAGACTTGAGAGTGCTTAAGAACCTGCTGTCCTGATATGAAATCATAGTCTGTGGCAGCCCAAAGTGAACCCAAACATGCTCGAAGAATAGCTTAGTAGTGGATTCGGCATAGATGCTCTTCTTGAAATCTATCAAAATAGTCATCTTAGAGAAGCGATCCATTACCACAAACACCTAGTCATTACCATGATTAGTTGAAGGTAGTACTGACATGTGATCCATGGAGATGGATTTTCATGTCCCATTTGGAGTGGAAAGGGGGGTGTACAACCCTTACTTTTTAATGAGATGGCACAAGAAGTTTAGGATCTGATATACTGACCAACGTCTTATTAGATTCTGGACAGATTAAAATACTTATGCAATAGTGGCACTATCTTCTCAATACCAAAGTGCACTTAGACCTGACTGTAATGCGCTTCTTGAATCATCTTCATACGCTTGCTTGAAGGAACACATAAATGGCCCAGGTGGCATAACAATCCTTCCAGAAGATGAAAGGATTACATTGGTGTACCTACACAAAAGGACTAATAGATATGAGCAAACTCAGGATCATTATCATATAGTTGAGGCCACCCAAAGGTCTCATGGCTGCAAGAGTTGAGCACAATGGTTAATGCTACCACTAGAGGTCGACTGAGGCAATCAATGAATTGATTGGTGCTTCCCTTCTTATATTTAATGTTCATGTGGAATTGCTGCATGGAAGTGGACCACTTATTGTGACATTCATTCTTTAACTTTCCTTGGGTTTGCATGAACTGCAAGGGCTTGCGATCAGTGTGGATGACTGTTTCTTTTCCAAGGATGTAATGCTTCCATTGGCGACAATATTGGATAATGGAGTAAATTTCCTTATCATAGGTGGGGTACTTGCAGAATGCATCTGAAAGTGTCTCACTGTGATATGCCAATGTATGTCCATTCTCAGTGAGGACCACACGAACAATGTAGGTCGAAGCATCTGTCTCAATATCAAAGGGTTGTTGTAGATTTGGTAAGGTAAGGAAGGACACCAAACATAAGCGTGGCTTCAACTCCTCAAATGCATGTTGTTGTGGATTGGACCAGATGAAATAGGCATCGGATCCTCCTTTGGTCACCTGGATAATGGACCAATAATATTAGAGAATCCCAACACAAATGTACGATAGAAGCTTGTAAGGCCTAGGAAGCTGCGAAGCTGTATGAGAGTCGTTGGGGTAGGCCAATCGTGAATGGATTTGATCTTGGAAATATCTACATGAACACCATGTTCATCCACAATGTATCTTAGATACTAAACCCTTTCCATTCCAAATGAGCACTTCTCTAGATTGGAATATAACTTATGCTGTCGCAGGGTGCTGACGACATGGTGGATATGCTGCAGATGTTCTACCCATGTTATACTATAGATGAGGATATCGTATAGATATAAAACCAAAAAGGAATTGATGAATGAACATAGAGTGTCATCCATAATCCTCATGAAGGTTGTTGGAACATTAGTCAAGCCGAAAGGCATGACCAACCACTCAAAAAATCCTTCCCACGATTTGAGGGTAGCCTTCCTAACATCAATCTACTCAATTGGAACTTGATGATAGCAGGAATTCAGGTTAATATTGTTGAAATACTTGGCCCCATTGAGCTAATTGAGGAGGTCATCGATATGAGGAATGGGATACTGATTCCATACTATGATCTTGGCGGTATCCCATAAGGTGAGGGGCCGGGTCGAATGTGCCCCTTTTGGATTAAATATTTAATCTAGCATTTGATTTCTTCATTCTTCATGAGGGAACACCTGTATAATGCCCCACTAGGTAAAGGCGCACTAGGGATAAAATCAATGGAACACTTGACCTGGCAATGTATTGGAACCCCCACAGGTGTGGAAAACATGTTTTTGTATGATTACACGATCTTGTCAACTTGTTTCTACTGCGTAGAGGGGTTCTGTGTGGAGGTGATATATGTTACTGCAATCTTTCGTTCCCCCTCAGAACAAACCATGAAGCATATGAATTTCCCTATCTCAGAGATTACCTTCCTGATCTGCTTCACTGTGACGAGAGACACTGGAGTAGCATAAAGAGTATCTGGTATCCTGTAGATTTTATTTCCCAAAGTAATAATAACTCTACAAGTTCTAGACTCATACACAACATTATGTTTACACATATATGGTTGTCCTAAAATAACATCAAAAACTTCAAGTGGGGAAACATCGCACATTACCTCATCTTTCAAGGGCTTGATTCTGTAGGATAGGTGACACTATTGACTAACGTGGATGTGTCTTCCATGGCTCAATCAACCAATTTTGTAGGTTTGGGGATGTGGAACCATCAAAATCTTCAATATTTTGACAACCTCAACCGAGATGAGGTTCTTCCGACTACCATTGTCGACAATGAAGTGTAGTGGAGTCCCCTGCACCCATAGTTGTGAATGGAAGAGGCACTGCACTTCCTCTAGCTTCTATGACTCTTTTGGTTGGATCTTTGGGGTTGCGATGGTGGTAATAGGTTCTATGTCAATTATATTCTTACCCCTTTCTTTCTATGCATCAGTGCTAGAGTCAGAGTCTCGATCCAGACTTTTTTGTCTCGGCCAATAATGATTGTTTTGAGTGACATTCATCCGGTTGTTCCAGGGGATTTTGTGGAACTCACACCACTTTCCTGTGTCCTTCTTTGAATTCCCATTACCCTTATTTTCCTACGGCTTGGACTGGTTGTCATGAGTTTGGTCATCCTTTGTTTGTCCTTTGGGTTTTGAATTAGGGTCAGTTTTTTCGGCTTTTGCTGCTGATTTGTAGACCTAAAATGTCACTTATTCTTTTGCTTAAACGTTTTCTCAATCTTGGAGGCATATCAGTAAGCTGCTTCTAGTGAGGATATGCCCAGGAAATCCATCTATGACTGAATGTACATATGCAGGAAAATGTAGTACTTTAGAGCCAAGTTCAGTTTGGAGTGTCTAATACCCAACTTTGAGTGTAGGGTATGGAATATATTAGTATACCCCGACAATGTTTGGTCTCTTTCCTGGTGCAATGTCATCCACCGGGTGTATTGGTCATCATAGTTTTCGAAAGGGTAGAATTCCTATTTTCCAACATCGACAAAGGATGCCCAAGTGTGTTTTGTATTGAATATATAATATTCATCTCTCGCAGTACCCATCCCACTAGTCTTTGACATGGGTGAGGGACTTAAGGAGCGTGAAGGTGATATTTTCACTGACGATTTGTTTTTGGACAAAGAAGTTACCCTCTAATAGACTCAACCATTTTTCCAAAGCATCTACTTCTATATTTCCTTCAAATAATGGGATTTCAAATTTAACTTGTACCTTGAAGGGAGTCACACCCCTGAAACGACAACTCGTTGAAGGTGCATCCGTCGCCGTCGGCATTCTTTGAACGATCTGGGTGAATTTATCCATTATCTCATTCCTCTGTCATGTGAGGACTTACTTGAGCAATAATTTAATAGGATCTCCTGCTCTGCTATCTCTCTATTATTCTCCCACCATGTGAGGCTTCTTGGGAGGATGAGAGGCATTTTCCCCAAGCTCAACTAGTTTGATACCCAACTCTCGATATTCAAATCTCGTCGGGGACATGCACTGAGAAACCATAAGAGCATAAATCTATGATACCACTGATCCAAATTTATGTGAAAATGAAATAAAATAACATATATATATATATTCACATACACATATATATGAAAATAAACAAAGTGATACAGTAAACTCAAATTCTATTAAATGAATGAAACATACCAAACTATAAAACAAAAGCAACTAGAATGGTGGTAGCTCTATCTTTGAGAAGAGATGTGGTGGCTATGCTCACTCGTGAAAAGATGAATACAAAAGGAGGTTGAAGCACCTTTTATCATAAATCCTTGGAGAGGCAGAAAACCCTAAACCGAAGCCTGTATATGAATCGTCATAAAGTTTGAGGCCCCAAGGTGATTAGTTGAACAATCAACTTCTTGGGGTCATAATGTTTGCATATGATATTCGTTTGGGGTGCTTGATATCCCATCAGAAAGGTATTTCCTATATTTAAAATTTTGAATGGGTCCAAATGAATGTCGAGGGAAAGCAATTGGCCCCATCAATCGCTAAAAAAATTCATTTAGGGCCTCAAAACGACCCAGAAGTTTGGGACCCGAAAAACCGTATAAAATTACGAGAAAATTGTCAACATGAGAAAATATTTTAAGCTAGTGGAATAGGTGAGTGGCCACCTATACCCATATGGATTAGTCCTACCCCCTTAGAAATAAATGGTATCCATTGCGTTGAGTTCCCCCATCAAATGGGAAAACTTCTGCTGAACTTAAGTACTGGTGAGCCACTTTCCTTAGTGGAGGAGCTGCCCTTCTTTGAAAACTGGATATAGTTGGATATTCTACTAGCGGGTGACCTTAACCTGTGTGCCCATGATATGATCAATGGTTTATTCTTCCATGAAGTCAAGATTAAGCTTTGTATGTGTCAATTGTTCTGCACCTCTGAGGTGTCCAATAGTGTTGCAAAATATGGTCGAAGAAGCTCCAGATTGAATATTGGGTGCAGACCAAGGAATGGAGGAATGCTTAATTCGAATGCATTATCACCAACTACCTTGGTGATGGTGTATGACCCATATCGAAGGGTATGAAGCTTGCAATGGGGTCCTATGAGCATTTCTTTCTGCAAATGCAACCAAAACGTTATTTCGAACCTGGAACTTGTGTGGAACCTGATGTTGGTAATGTTGCTACTTGTATTTAGTATTGGCCTTTTCCAAAATGTTGTCGATGTATTGGTGGATTTTTTGGATTCGTTCAACAAATATTATGGCCTTATCAACCTCAGCCTGAGTATGGGAAGATTCCTCCAATGTGGATGCAAGGGGTGAAGCTACATCAATTGTTTCTAGAGGTTGGAAACCCACACACACTTGAAAGGGATGTGACTAGTAGAACTATGAAGAGATCAATTATATCTATGTCGAACATAAGGAACGATCTCATCCGATGCGTGGGTAGTTTTATAACTTTACATTCTTATAATATGCACAATCATCCAGTTGACTACCTCTATTTTCCATCAGTCTGCAGGTGGAGGGAATTCGATTTGGTGAGCTTGGTATCCATCAATGACCATAGACTAGACAAGAAACTTTTGAGGAACCCGCTGTCCTAATATGAAATGATAATCTATGGAAGCCCAAAATGAACCAAACATGCTCGAAGAATAACTTAGCAAGCTATGCTATTCTTGCAAGCTATCAGAATGGTCATCTTAGAGAAGCGATCCACGATCACAAACACACAATTATTACCATGCTTAGTTGAAGGTAGTCCTGACATGTAATCCATGGATATGGATTACCATGGCCCATTTTGAGTGGGAAGGGGAGTGCACAACCCTTGCTTTTTAACAACTAGTTTTGAGATGGTACAGGAAGTGCAGGACTAGATATATCGACTGATGTCTTGTCGGTGTTTGGACCATTAAAAATACTTCTGCAATACTTCCACTATCTTCTCAATACCAAATTTCCCTACCACTTGATTGTAATGCGTTTACCAAATCATCTTCACACGATCACTTGAAGGAATATAGAGATGGCCCAGATGGCATAACAATCCTTCTTGAAGATGAAAATATGCCACTGGTTTACTTGCACACAAGGACTAATAGATAAGAGCGAACTCAGGATCATTGTCATATATTTGTGGCAACCTATAGGTCTCGTGGACGCAAGAGTTGAGCACCGTGTTTAATGCTTCGACTGGAGGTCGACTAAGGAAATCAGTGATTTGATTGGTGCTGCCCTTCTTATATTTAATGTTCAAGTGGAACTGCTTCAAGCAAATGGATCACTTCTAGTGGCAATAATTCTATAACTTTCCTTGGGTTTGCATGAACTACAAAATCTTGTTGTTACAGAGAGAAATTTCGTAGGGGTGTACTGCAACAGACAACTAGACACCAGAAATCAATCTTTCCCAATATGCAAGAGAAACCAAACATCTAACACTAAGGGATATTGAATCATACCTTGTTCCAGACGGTTGAAGTAGATCCCCTTTGAGATTTTTCAATTCACACTTGCTTTAACAATTCGCTCTCAACAACAACAAACAAGACAAGCATGCTATATAATAATGTGTTAGAGCTGCTCTAGCATATATATTCAACAATGTATAAGCAATTAAACATATCCATGGATTCAATATTCATTCAATTGCACATTAATTGGATAGGAAAAGATATTTCTATTAATAAAGTTAGAGATTACAAGAGTGACAACCTCTGTCAGCACATCTACGGACCGGAGAAACCGAGTCCTCCAACTGGGCCTCCACCACCTCAATCCTCCATCTCTCGATAGAAATATCACAAGAAAAGGAAAGCTTGGGAAGAACACAAGGTGCTCCAAAGGGAAAAAGGGATGCAGACTCAAGTATATGCAAACTGCAGCAACAATGGACTATAGTTTACTTGCTCTTCAATTCCCCCTCTTCAATGTATCCAAGGGGTTCCTTATGTAGCACTCCAAGAGGGTAATGGAGGGTTGAATCCGAGTGTTCTCAAGGCATTATGAAGGCCAATATTCAAGTGGGTCAGACTCATATGAGGAAAAATACAAAACTATTTGGCTTTATGCACACATCCCAATGTACGTAGGTTTGAGGTCAAAAGTGCATGTACACGTGAGTATGAGGTTAAAAGTCGTGTACAACAATACACAGGGGTTTTTAAGGGATGAAATTGGAATATCAAAGGATAATATAATTCCATGGGGTTCATAGAGTCTGCAGAGGGACAGGGAAGGCCATAAATATGTGATCAACCATATGTGGCAAAATCAGCTATAATAGATGCCCCCTAATGTGTGAGTTCAGAGGGGTAACATGATGGCCGAAATACATTATAAAATCCATCCCAGAAATGGAGAAATGAATACCCAGGTGGAAGAACCAGACATCCATCAGTACAATACAATGATAAATCTTTGTATGTGACTGCAAATACATGGAGCAGTCCCAGATACACAAGAGTACAATGGCCATGAATAGGCATGATATACAAAATGTGTCATGTGTCGGCATCACCACATACAATATATAATAGACTAGAATCTCCATAGTGGATGAAGATGTACAATAGATCAAGATATCCATAATGGTTGAAGATATACAATGGATCAAGATCTCCATAATAGCTGAAGATATCTGATATACACTGGAATCAAATCACGAGAGATGAAATCTCATGAAAACTGGCATGATCAAGGAGGTAAAATATATGGAATGCCACCAAGCTGTAAGGTCTTCTACATGAAACACTATGAGTACATGTCCTACTATGTGGATAGATGTGTCGAGGTTGAACATAGTATTCCATCGTCTGATTACCGGTCATTGATGTATACAGTTAACATACGTGAGATCACCCACCGATAATGAAAATGGGAATCAAGGTACAGAGTGCAATCTAAAAAGTGTGAATAGATGTGTTGAGGTCGAACACTTGGAAGAATCCATCAATCAGGGGACATTGATGTATTCCCAAAACTGTTGATGGCGAGAGAACCTACCAATGATGATTGTAAGTCTCAAGGCACTCAAATGAATCTAGACTCCTATTCCAGAATAAATGATATGATGTCGATGGAATGGAATCCGATAGAAGGAGGGCATTAAGGTAGCCCCCATCAACCAACTGGAGATACTCAACAATGCTGTATAATGTGGAAGAACATGAACAAGATGTGCATGAACCAGTAACAGTACCGGGAATGGCTGACATACAAAGTCAAGATAACTGAGGAATGGCTGACTCAGGTTTCAACTTCCTTCGAACAAGAGAATAAAGGAAAATGGTGACCGAAGGTAGGAAACATGGACTCGATATGCAAATTGGGACATCTCTGTGACACAGGAGGCATCATCAGAGGCTCCATAGGGATTGGAAGCTTAACCAGTCGGTTGAGATAAACTCAGAGTAACGAGTACAACTCCTAAAGTCAAAATAATGACCCAACCAACTGATGTGATATACAATGCTCTGTTCGAAGGCGACATGACTCCACTGGTGCAAAAGATAACATCTTTTCTTGTCTGGATTTTTGGTTTTTTTATTTTTTTTGGACTTTTTCAGATATTTTGAAAAGCTTGAAAAAGAATAAAAGTGCTTTATAGTACAAAAATAGGAGGAGACAAGTGTCAGGGGACAAGCAAACTAGTTCCAAGCAGTGGAACATGCCTACGCTCAATGCAAGGATATATGTGCATGATAATGACACTTGGGGGAAGGTCTCCTCCCAGTAAAAGGGGCGATAAAGATGCAAAAGATAAGTAAAAATGCTCTGCTTGGCTAGACATGAGACAAGCTCGGGATATATGGTTGATAACGCAAAGTCAGGGAGCCAGCATAAAGCTCAAGAAGGCAAGCAAAACTCATGAAAATGCAATTACAACTTGATTTATACAAGGTATTCCCAAGGGAAATGGCCAACATAAAGTTCAAAAGGAGTATGAATCTCTTGCTCAAGGACATGGCGGGACTAAAAAGGGACTCCCACACCCTAAAGGAGAAATGTTGGCATTGGCACCAAATGCAACAAAGGAACTAACTAGGGAACCCATGTATGGGAAAGCTCTACCATTCACATAACACCACTTCTAAAAGCAGGATGAAGGTTCTGTGACATCATGGAATGGGTTTGTACCTAAGGTTAAGATGAAACAGTCATAAGGTCATGAAAAATGAAAACATATGTGAAATAATAACCTATATGACAGTTTAGACATGATACATGTAATAGGAACGAATGAGTCAAATACCTCAAAGAGAGTGTGCAAAACAATGGACCCTATATAACAATAATATTATTCCAAAATACATGGAAACAATGAGTTAAGAGTCCAAAATATAGGTCACAAGGAGGATTGATCATTACAACTACATTTAAAGGAAATGATGCGGTGGATGATGGGACATAAGAAGGAAAGTAAGATGAAGACCCAACGTTCACATATCCACTACCACCACCATGAGGGTGACCATTGGTGTAAAAACCGAGTGAAGGGAATAAAAATCCTCCACAAATGGAGTAGAGGATGGAATATGACCATTACCAAATCCATGAGCACTGTAAGGGGCTGTGATTCCCCCAAGTCTGACACCAGGGTCCGTACTAGGACCAAGGACGGGTGACAATATACCATGCATGCCAAAAACAAAAGGATCCGAACTCAAGAGACCATAAATATACTCAAGTAACCACGATCCCAAAATACCACTAGCGCACAAAGAGCACACTCCTAAGAGAATCTACAGCCAAAAAACAAGCAAACCAAGGGGAGGATAGGTGAGCTCCCTAATGCAGGAGGTATGTCTCACCTAGGAGAGGCCAGAGACTCCCATACAATACAAGCAGAGGTATGTAACCAATTATAGTGGCCCTCAGCTTCAATGCATAAAGCGACTGTGCTGTCTGACCCCTACCTGGCCAGGACACCTACAAAATAACCTCTGCAAGTACCCCCTACGATACCTAGGTAAGGAAACCTAGGTCACCCCAATATAATCAATGCTCAGGTAGACAGTTGCAGGCGGGATCGACCATATGGGAATGGTAGAAAAGAACGAAACTCAAAAGAGCCCCCAGATACGAATACGATCCTAGAAATATCTCCGACGCTCACAAAAGTGACCAAGGGATATCCCAATCACAATCGTGCACACTACGTCGTGCTTAACTCTTGTGTAAGAGGAGTGTCATGAGAAACACTAATTATACCAAGGGTTTCACACTCTCACCTGGACAAACACCTAATTGTTTGTGTTTAGTAGTCTTGGAGAATTGACTCACAATGAATTATTCCAACACTCTAAAACCTAATCTTGTTGGTGAACCCTATAAAAGAAAAATGTGTAGTTAATTTTAATTGGTTGTGATTACTCAAAAGGAAATGGTTGTGCAACTAATAAAGCTCTGACTTAGAAGTGAAGTAAATATGCACAGCTAACAAGCAATGCCAAGTGCAATGTGTAGAATGAAAAACAGGGTATGCCATGACATGAGGTGCATGTAAAATTATTCATTTCCGAATTCCAATGCAATCCTTCCTATATGAAATCCTAAACACATCTCTCATCCAAGCAATCCAATGCAAGTACCTCCTTAAATCCATATGCAAGATGCAATTAAGAATGCAACTATTATGTATTTTCAATATAAAATAATGAAAATGCAATAAAATTCACTAAAGCTTTTAGTCTCTGCAGCAAGTATAAAACACAATCCCAACAAGACACCTAGACAAAAAGAGTAATGCACTAATGGGAAAACAAAAAATGAGATAAATGACTAGAATTACTTTCAAAGAAAAATCAATGAAAAAGTGGTCTCTGGTCATGAAAGAAGCAATCAACAGACAACATCAGAACCCAGGAAGACCCAACCACACTCACAACCCACCCACCAACTTCCCACAACGTCAAACTCAACCAAAAGGGAGGATGTATGGGAATGTATAAAGAACAACAGCATATGTATGCGACTTTTGGCCAAAAACCTGCATGTATATGCGGATTTTAGCCAAAAACCTACATGTATACGTGACTTTTGGCCAAAAACCCACGTATGTATGTGACTTTTAGCCAAAAACCTGCGTATACAGAGAAGAAATTGGTAAAAATAAGGCCAAGGGTCAAACCAATCTAGGGGAGTATCAATGGATGAACATAATACTAAATGCGACATAGAAATGGGGAGAAATAGAGAGAAAGTCAATAATATCAAGCACATTGTGTCCCCAACCCCAAAAAAAAACAAGGAACTCCCCAGCGGAGTCGCCAATTCTATTACAGAGAGAAACTTCCTATGTCTTGGGGTGTACCAAAACAGACAGCTAGACACCAGAAATCAATCTTTCCCAATATGCAAGAGAAACCAAACATCTAACACTAAGGGATATCGAATTGTACCTTGTTTCGGATGGTTGAAGTAGATCCCCGTTGAGCTTTTCCAATTCACGCTTGCTTTAAAAATCCACTCTCAACAATATCAAACAAGGAAAGCATGCTATACAATGACGTGTTAGACCTACTCTAGCATATATATTCAACAATTTATAAGAAATTAAACATATCCATGGATTCAATATTCATTCAATTTCACATTAATTGGATAGGAAACGATATTTCTATTAATAAAATCAAGGATTACAAGAGTGACAACCTCTGTCGGCACGTCTACGAACCGAAGAAACCGAGTCCTCGACCTGGGCCTCCACCACCTTTGTCTTGTATCTCTCGATATCAAGCTCACAAGAAAAGGTAAGCTTAGGAAGAACACAAAGTGCTCCAAAGGAACAAAGGGATGTAGACTCAAGTATATGCAAACTGCGGCAACAATGGACTATAGTTTACTTGCTCTTCAATTCCCCCTCTTCAATGTATCCAAGGGGTTCCTTATATAGCACTTCAAGAGGGTAATGGAGGGTTGAATCCGAGTGTTCTCAAGGCATTATGAAGGCCAATATTCAAGTGGGTCAGACTAATATGAGGAAAAATCCAAAACTATTTGGATTTATGCACACATCTTGATGTACGCAGGTTTGAGGTCAAAAGTCACGTGTACACGCGAGTATGAGGTTAAAAGTTGCGTCAACAATAAACAGAGGTTTTTAAGGGATGAAATTGGAACATCAAAGGATAATATAAGTCCATGGGGTTCATAGAGTCTACAGAGGGACATGGAAGGCCATAAATATGTGATCAATCATGTGTGGCAAAATCAACTATAACACTTGCGATCAATGTGGATGACTGTTTATTTTCTAAGGATGTAATACTTGCGTTGGCAGTAGGATTGTACAATGGAGTAGATTTCCTTGTCATACACAGGGTACTTGCAGGCTGTATCTGAAAGTGTCTCACTATGAATAATGATATGCCACTGGATGGCCATGTTGACTGAGGACCGCACCGACACTGGAGTATGAAGCTTCTGTCTCGTTCTCAAAGGGTTGTTGTAGATATGGTAAGGTAAGTATGGGCATTGAACATAAGAATTTCTTGAGCTCCTAAAATATGTGTTGTTGTGGTTTGGACCAGATGAACTTGGCCTTAGATCCTCCTTTGGTCACCTGGATGATAAACCAAGCAATATTAGAGAATCCCAACACAAATATGTGATAGTATTTGTAAGGCCTAGGAAGCTATGAAGCTCTGTGAGAGTCGTCGGGGTTACCAATTGTGAATGGCTTGGGTCTTGGCTGGATCTACATGAACACAATGTTCATCCACAGTGTATATTAGATATTGAACCCTTTCCATGCCAAATGAGAACTTCTCTAGATTGGCATATAACTTGCGCCGTCGCAGGGTACTGAGGACCTAGTGGATATGCTGTAGATGTTCTACTCATGTTCTATTGTAGATGAATATATCATCTAGATATACGAACACAAAGGAATTGGTGAATGGTCATAGAATGTCATCCATCATCCTCATGAATTTTTTTGGAGAATTTTTCAAGCCGAAAAGCATGACCTACCACTCAAAAAGGCCTTCCTGATATTTGAAGGAAGTATTCCAGACATCAGTATGCTCAATTGGTACTTGATGATAGCCAGAATTTAGGTCAATATTGCTGAAATACTTTCCCCCCTTGAGATGGTTGAGGAGGTTGTCGATCTGGGGAATGGGATACCATTTCTAGACTGTGATATTGTTTAGATCTCGGTAGTCAATACAGAGTTTCCATGTCCCATGTTTCTTGTGTACCAACATAATTGGGTTCCCATAAGGTGAGGATCTAGGTCAAATGTGCCCTTTTTGGATTAAATTTTGAATACGACGTTTTATTTCTTATTCTCCATGAGGGAACATTTGTATATTGTCCCATTAGGTAAAGGTGCACCAGAAATCAAATCATTTGAATGCTTGACCTGACAATGTACTGTAACCCTGACAGGTGTGGTGAAGATATATTTTTATGCCTTCATGGTATTATCCACCTATTTTTGCTACCTGGAGGGGTTCTGTGTGGAGGAGAGGGATGTTGCTGTGATCTTTCATTCCCCCTCAGAACGAACCATGAAGAGTACAAATTTCCCTGTTTGGGATATTACCTTCCTGCTTTGCTTCACTGTGACGAGAGACATTGCAGTAGTAGAAAGTTTCTCTGGTATCCTGTAGAGTTTCTTTCCCAAAGTAATAATAACACTACAAGTTCTAGATTCATACACAACATGATGTTTCCACATATATGGCTGCCATAAAATAACATCACAAAATTCAAGTGGGGAAACATCACACATTACCTCATCTTTGAAGGGCTTGATGTTGTAGGATAGGAAACACTATTGACCGACGCAGATGTGTTGTCTGTGAATCAACCAACTAATTTTGTAGTGTTTGGGATATGGAACCATCAGGAGCTTTAATATTTTGATGACCTCAATCAAGATGAGGTTCTTCTGACTACCATTGTCGACAATGAAATGTGCGACATAGTACCCTACACCCATAGTTGTGAATGGAAGAGGCGTTCCACTTCCTCTAGCTCCTTTGACTCTTCTGGTTGGATATTTGTGGTTGTGATGGTTGCACTAGGTTCTACGTTAATGATATGCTTACCCCTTTCTTTCTTTGCATCAGTTTTTGAGTCATAGTCTGGATATAATGATTTTGTGTCGACCAACAATGATTGTTTTGATTTGCATTCATCGTTGTTGTGGTAGGGGATTTTGTGGAACTTGCACCACTTTCCAGTGTCCCTCTTAGATTTCCCATTACCCTTCCTTTCATGCAGCTTGGAGTGGTTGTTAGGACTTTGACCATCCTTTCTCTGTCCTTTGGGTTGTGAATTAGGGCCAAATTTTCCTAGTTTTTGCTGCTGATTTGCAGACCCAAAATATTGCATATTCTTTTTCTTACACTTTTACTCGATCTTGATGGCATATCGGTAAGCTGGTCCTAGTGAGGATATGTCTAGGAAATCCATATTCGACTGAATGTACGTGTGTAGGACACTGCAATACTTTAGATCCAAGTGTCATTCTAACTCTCTATTACCAAGCTTTGAACAAAGGGAATGGAATATATTAGTATACTCCTACACTGTTTGGTCTCTCTCTTGGCGCAATGTCATCCACCGAATGTATTGGTCATCATAGTTTTCAACAGGGTATAATTCCTCTTTGACGTCATTGAAAAAATATGATCAAGTGGGTTCTATATTAAATATCTCATATTCATTCCTCACATGCCTCTTGTAGTACCTGTCCCACCATTCTTTGACATGGGCGAGGGACTTAAGGAGCATGGAGGTGATATTTTCACTGTTGGAAAATTTTTGAACAAAGAAGTAACCCTCTAACATACTCAAACATTTTTCCAAAGCATTTGGATCTATATTTCCTTCAAATAATGGGATGTCAAAGTTAACTTGTACCTTGAAGGGAGTCACACACACAAAATGGCTACTCGTTGAAGGTGCATCCATCGTCGTAGGAATTCTTCGAAGGATCTTAGCGAAGTTATTCATCATCTCATTTCTCTGTCGAGTGAGGGATTCCTAAAGAAATAGTTTAATAGGATATCCTTCTCCATCATATATATTTTCTTCTCCCTCCGTGTGAGGCTACTTGGTATGACAAGAAGAATTTTGCCAAGCTGAACTAGTTTGAGACCCTTGATATTCAGATCTTGTCGGGGACATGCACTAAAAAAATGCAAGAGCAAAAAGCTCTAATACCATTGATTCAGATTTATGTGAGAACTAAATGAAAGAGAATATATATATATATTCACATACATAGATATATGGCAATAAACACAGTGATACAATCAAATTAGATTCTATTAAATGAAACATAATAAATTGTAAAACAGAAGTAGCTAGAATGGTGGTAGCTATATCTCTGAGAAGAGATGTGGAGGGTACAATCACTTGTTACAAGATGAATACAATTGGAGGATAAAGGGCCTTTTATCATAAATCCTCAGAGAGGGATAAATCCATAAACCTAATCCTAGGAGATGAATCGTCATAAAGTTTACGGCCCCAAGGTGTTTAGTTGAACAATCAAATTATCGGGGTCATAACTTTTGCATATGATCTCCATTTGGGGCGCTCGATATCCCATTGGAAAGTTTTATTCGAGCTTTAAAACTTTTGACCAGGGCCAAAAGAGTGCCAAGAACAAATATTTGGCCCCATGAATCACCAAAAATCATCGTTTATGGCCTCAAAACGACCCTGAAAGTTTGGGACCCGAAAAATCGTAGAAAATTACAAGAAAATTGTCAACATGAGAAACTGTTTTGAGCTAGTGGAATCGTTGGGTGGCCACCTATACCCATATGGATCTTATCCATGGCTTCAAGGAAAGATGAATATTCCAATTAAATAGCTCTCCAACAGAGATATGGATATAAAGAATGAGTACCATGGAGAATGTGTAAGGATTTCTTGATCTTCTTTTTATCCAAATACAATGACCCTACTAGGTAGGAAATATCATGAGAGTGAACCTCCTCCTCATCATATACATAATCAACCTCATGAAGCTCAAGAGGTGAAGTGGAAGTCTATCCCGAGTATTTTTTATTAAATAGGAAGATCTCTATGCTCAGAGAAATGTATAATTACATCAATACCCTCAATTGGAATCTCTATGTCACCAACATAGAGATATTAACATCCATCAGTATATTCTCTACTATCCATGTCTAGAATTTATAGATCTTTTGCACAACCTTCTCCTTTACTTCCAACATCATGCAATGAATTTTGCTCCCCTTCATATGCATTTTCTTCTTTCGATTCATGGATTCCAAAAGAAAGATGATTTCTACCCCATTCATGCTCCTCCAAAGGTGGATATTCAATTTTGGATTCACCCTTGTCTAAATCACTTTATTCACAAATATTTGTTGTGGAGCACTTTGATGGTGAGAATTCATTTTGTTGCAACTTTTAATCCACTTCTCTACAAACATTGTTGACAATACATTCCACTCTTCTATGATGTGAGTTGGCAAAAGGATCCATCTTTCTAAATATGATACTAATATGAATTTCACATAAATCTCGAAAAGACAAGCATTCATGGATATCTTTTATTAATGCTTGGTATATTCGTAGGTACTCATCATGATCAGATTTTAGTGCTTTCCTCCAAAGAATACTGTGCCACCAATAATATCAAACATTGGTGGTTCGACCCCTCTATATTCACTGTAAAGTTTGTTACAAAAGTAACCATCCTCATCTCATGGCAATCCTCCATTTATGTAGACGATTTCTTCTTTCTCATATGGATTGAAATCTTCATCACCTACTGGAATGAGGCTCATAACTGCCAACTTGAAGTTGTGATTCGAAACATTTCTTCAACAGAAGGATTAATTTCCACAGAAGTAGAGTAAATTTCTCTAATACCACCTGTAATGTACCAACTTGGATATTTGACACACTAACTTAGACAACTTAGCAATCAACAAGATTGGTAACTCCAAACTAGGATTTGAACAAGGTTTGGGGTAATTGCAAGTTCAAATCAAGAGAAGGGATAATTCTTATCTTAGGATCATATGAAAAATGCACTAGGACCCTTTATGGTTTCAAAATCATCGAGGCTGAAGTTTACTCCCAAGGATCCTGGGAACCCCAACTTATGCAAACTAAACCCTTTTCTTCACACATCATGTCAACCACTGGAGATGTATTTTAGATTAGATAGGATTAGAAACATGAAATATTAGTGAATTAAATCATGGGATTATCACCATAAAGTTTGAGGAAGTTTTGAGGTGGTTTCAAAGGAAAACTAGTGAAATTGGCTTTTATGACTACTCAACTAGCTCAACTTAAGGATGGCCCAAAAAGTGGAAGGGGGATACGAATTCTCAATATCATAGCGAGGATGTGTTAATTTACTTGTTAATGAAAAAAAAAGTGAGATAATTAAATTTGAAGTTGTATTGACGTGTTACTGATTCAAACACTGAAAGTAGCTGAAATTTCATAGCAATCTAGACTAGGTGCGCATAAGAGGACATAAATCAGAATTTTATTAATTAAAGAGGGGAAATAAATATAAGAGGTATGATATTACATCAATGGTATCCTTAAAAGGCTGAATTATGTCATGAAGCAATCTCAAGAATAGGAGAGAAGAAGAGAAAATTCCCCATGAGAAGAAACTAGGAAAACATGAAGATTCGAACCAAAGGGATTCTTCAATCACTGCAACTGGATTGAAATTCACTAGATCTGATAATAGGACCTAAAATAAAATCAATGATGAAGAATATATGTCCTCATAATCACTGTAGAATCAAGTGGCACATCTCCCAGCTTTACTATGGGCACATCTCCAAATTCTTGAGTAGCACAATACTCTCAATTCGATTCACAAACTGTCAAAACATGTGAAAGTGATGCACTATAATGATTTGATATACCAATTTTGCTTCATGGTTGAATTTCTTCTTCATGTGGTCCATTTTCCTCAACCAATGCACCCTCATGAGTGGATAGAAACTTGGTTTGCTTTCCAAGATTTTATTTTCTCTTTATTCCTTTATTACTTTATCCTGCTTTTTCTTCTTTATTCTTCTTTCTACCTTTCTCCTGCTTTATTATGATTTATCCTAATTTTTTTCTTTTACCTTGATTTTATGCTTTATATTTCTTTTAGCTTTTTTTGCTTTGTACCATCTTTTCTTGTTTTATTTTGTTTCCTTTTTATTTTATGAATTGGATTTTTTTCTCCTTTCTTTCATCTTTTTTCGTCTTCCTTGTAGTCAAACCTTATCTCCTAGTGCACCTCACATGGCCCATTATCTTTATTATTTTATTTAAGATAAAATTTATTCATGGACAATAATTGATCTAATAGTGCATCTTCAACTTTCGGACATAATAATTGCTACTACTAATTAATTGCCTTGTTTCAAAATATAATCCCAAGAAATTAATGGAATTTCCTCGTAAAACTATAGGGACTAATTGGATAAATAGAATGATCCATATCTCACCAAAATGGGGACACAACAAAATTCCAAAAGTGAATGAGAGAGGTAAGAAGAATGATACTTGTACTTATCGAAGTGATGTTGTTTCCATGTGAAAGTATGTTGAAGCATTCCAAAGAAAAAACCATTTTGTTGAAGGTGCTAAAGGGCCTTGCCTCGTGTATACTTGTGAGGAAAATGAAAAATTGAACACAATGTTATTGGAATTCTTATTTATACTAAGAGGCGGGGTGAATCAATATAAAGCACACATTATACAATTGTGCTCCAATTTCTATTTCAGTAAAAANGTGTGTGTGTGTGTGTGTGTGTGTGTGTGTGTGTGTGTGTGTGTGTAATTTTTTTTATTACATTGAAATATGGGAGTCACCAATATCCAATATGTGGGCACCAACTCACTCAGACTCCAATATGATTGAGACATCAATCCCATAAACAAACACCAACTTGCGGATTACAGGCACCAACCTGTAAGGACTCCAATCCTCCATGCAAGCACCAAATTTCTTACTTCAGGCACATATCTTAGAGGGCATCAGTCTTTTTTCACAAGAATCTGCTTGCTGTGTTTAGGTACCAACCTGAGTTGAGACCACAATCTTCAATCCTTGTTATTCAACACTAACTGAAAGGAAGCTCCAACTCCCTATCCTGTATTCTCCAACATCTACTGGAGGTAATATTCAACTTACTATCCTTGCCCCTTCCCTCCACCCTGAAATGAATATATTCTATTACAAAAACAATGACTTCTGTGATTTGGGATCCTTGCTTTCTACAATCTGCAATATCAATGACTTGAAACTTTTACAATCACTAATATGCAATATGCAACTTCCATGTACTGTGATCAATTAACTACTACAATCAATAATTTGTAACTTTCAAGATTTGCAATATCAATATCTACAATTGGTGACTTCCTTGTACCGTGATCTGCAAAATACCACTTTCATGGTCTGCTTTGCCAGTGATATGCAATTTTATTATTATTTCAGCTTGAACTTCTTTTACTGTATATCTCCTTCTCACATCTCAGTGGTGGGTAAACCTATGATTTGTGCATTGTCTACAACTCTTCTTCATTTATTTTATGCATTCAACTCTCTAATGTATATACTTCTTCTAGATCAATGAGCCATTGAGACACAAAAATTCAAATCTTGCCAAGTAAAAATATTACAAGGCTTCTTTATCTTCAAGCTTGCTTCAACATTTCCATGTCTCAGTTATTTATACTCTTACACCTATCCTCTTTCAATTGGTTTGTCCAGATGTTGGGGTTATTTTAAGTCAATGACACCCCTTCTTCCTTACTTCTTGGTCAAGCTAACCACTTCATTTGATCTTTCGTCGATTATATATTTTGATAGTTCAACCTCCTAGGGTTTTGCGTACTTGAGTCCGATAAGTTGGTCGTATTTGAGCATATGGGTTCCATGTCTTAGTTGGACTTGTGCAATTGTGAAACTTGCAAACTTATTCTATTTATACTTCTTCAAACTGGGTCCATGTATATAGAGATCCATTACTTGATGGATCTTGCGCATTGCTGAAACTTGCATACACTTTTATATATTTCTTCAAACTGGATTCAAGTCTTCATGCTTGTTGCTTAACACCAACATCCATCTTGTGCTAAATAAACATCTATCTTATTTGATTGACATCAATGCCAACACCAAAGTTCAACTATCTCCCCCTTTGGCATTGATTTCAACACCAATAAGAATTGAACTCCCCTTGAGTGTGAGCTCTTCTTCTTTTACACAACACTTACTGCCCCTGTGTTCATGCCATTTTGTGCAAATCCTGCTTCTACCTGAAATATATCCTCCTAGCATTTGATGTTTATCCCGCTTTGACATCAATAGAAAATGGATGTTCCTTCTGAGTAATAAACTCTCCCTTTCTTCATGCTTCTCAATTTATGTTATTGTTGCATTGTGTTGGGTTTTATACCATGCCAAAAATACCTTTTCGCAACAAATGTGCCTTTTATGTTGGAATTAATGGTAGGGATCTTGCGTTGACATGTATTATCAAACATTTTTTTTCCTTTCTTGATTTGACATGTGACATATCCAAAACATGTGAAAATATTTCACATTTATAAATCGTGTACTCACGTTATATACTAGGGTTTGTTCTTCGAGCGCAATTTTCTTAATCCATCAATTCGACCATAAATGCAATTAACTTTTACGTCCCTCCACTTAGAATGGGTAGAAAAATTACAAATATATTTATGGACAACATACCTCCTTCAGTTGACATAGAGCCATCAAGTCTCCCTATTTTTAATCTTTGTTTCTATACTTTTGTCTCAATGAAAACCCCTCCTCAACAAGTCAATGCAACCATTAATAGGATTTCTAAGAAGTTCCAGTACCAACAACAATAGTTCATAGCCATTTTAGATAATCAGGCATCCCAAATAAAGGTAGCTGATGTGAAGGAATGGTATTCATAGTCTCAAGTGAATCAAATGAATGTGCATGGGATTGAAATTATGAGAGAACGAGTTGGTCAGTTGGAGTAACATCGGGAGCTAACCTTTACTCTCTTGCAATATTTGCAGGGAATGCAAAATGGTACTGGTTTTAGAAGGCCTTCTATACTTGATGTATATTTGTGATTGTCAATGCCAAATTATGAGAGGCCATCTTCTTCTATTCCAAAATTGCATTTGTCATTTTGAGGATATGAGAGATGGTTCTTGATTGATACAAAGATTCACTCATCATTGTCAGATTTTGAGAATTTGTCTCCTCTTGAAACTGAGTTTGCACCTGTCATTGTCGGGTGTGTTTTGATACCGAATTGCATGTTTTGTTGCCATGTTCTAGTTAGTAGCTGCTCAAGATTTTAATTTTTGATATACCCACTAAGGAAATTTTGAAACATGTACACTTTTCCCAGTGTCTTGCACCTTATGTGATAGCATCTTCTTCTTGAATTGTACCCCACTGATGTCCTAGTGATTTATACAGTTGTCTTCCTACATGTTTTGAGCTTCAGAGATCCATTTTTGTAAGCTAGATAATAATACTTATTTTTTCATCTGACTTCAAACTTATGTGATAGATGTTCTATAAAAAATATGTACCTTTTTGCTTCTTGTATTGACAACTCCTTCATAATACAAAATCTTATTATGAAAAAGTTTTGTATTTGCGCAAATAATTAATATTATGTATGTGACCAATGATGAAGCCATACAATCCAATGTTGTTTTTACTTCTGAATATATGACTGTTTGTCCATTAATATTGAAATAAAATACTTTGTTAATTATGGCTATCTTGAATATGTGTTCTCCCTACTTTAGTAGTCACATCCTTAAATCAGTGTATTCTCTATGTGACAATTTTTCAAATATACTCTTGATGCAATGTCTACTGCCTTGAATTCCTAATAGAGATCATGTTGAATTCAAGGATTTTATTCAAAACTTTGAAGATCAAGAAGATAGGAAGCATTCAATTGCTTCTTAAGAAATACTTAAATTACTTCAACTACACATGTATGCGAAAATTTCTTTAACCATTTTTTGATGTGCACACACCCTTTTTGATACTACCCAAGATTGATTTCCTTTTCCCTCATTTTATCGTCAATATTGTATTAAATATTTCTTTATGATCGTTTTACTATTCTTAGGAAATATTGAGATTTATGCCCGAAATCATCACAAGCATAATAGCTCACTGTATAACAATACTTCGCTATATGACCAAAATAATTACATCTTGAGCATTTCAATGTACTAAATTTACTTTTATAATTGAAGGAATTTTCATACCTGGATTGAACTCATTTTGAAGGCACATTCATTGTTTTCTCAAACCTCTTCTGTGTTGTATCTATTTGAATCAAAACTTAAATATGATTGATGGCACAATTGTTTTCAACTATTCCATTATAGACAAGCCCAATTTTGTCATTTGGTAACCTATGACTACTCTATGGTAACCTCTGACTACTCTATATCTTATCCAAGATCGATGTGTTGTTGTGTTAGGATTATTAATCCTCCCTTGTCCACCACTTTAGTTATTTTTATCAGTTTCCGAGCTTAAGATGATATTATCACTTCATTAGTGCATGCAAATGTTATGTGGGGTCCACTAACCACTTGATCCACCCTCATACATGATTTTAGGATCTCTAGAGAGAAATCCTTAGATCTTAGGAGCCCACACCGAGTTACGGGAGTCCCACCTTTAGTTCACCATAATCAGTGTTGAGTGAGGATCCAATGAGCCACCTTCAGTTCAGTTCTAGTTAGCATATGCACCTATTTTACATTATTTGAGGACAAAATGAACCCTTGATAACCTACCAAGGCCAGTTAACTGATTGTTAACTATTTCAGTTGTTCGAAGTTGCACTACTATGTCTTCAATGGTGATTTTTCCAAAGTTATTTAGTCATGTCTAGATTCTGGGATTCTTATCAGTCCTAGATGATTTAATTTTTCTTCATTTTATTATGTATTTATTTTACTCACAGTAATGATATTGTGTCCAACTATTAGTATCATGATTCGAGTGTTACTTGTATGGTTAATTTCACTATGCACGCTTATCAATTCTAACACTGTAATTCATCCTCCTTCATACTTCTTTCATAGTAAGATTCAATACAACATGAAGATATTGTGGAATTGATAATTTTACATGGTATTAGAGTTCTATAGAGTTGTTTTATCTTCTAATTGAGGATTTTAGGTAGGTTTTGTGAAGAATTCAGAAGAATTGTGTTGCTCCTACAACTGCAAATTGGAGAATTCAACTTCCTTAACACCAAGAATCCTCACACCGTTCAATTATCTAGATTGGAGGGGTGATATGAAAATACTCTTATGCAACAAGGGTATTTATAGGGTCACAATGGGAAAGGAGGTCGAACCCTAGCAATATTTAGAGAAATCAAAGTAACTGAATAATCTTGATGAAGATTTTGGTTTTGTGTGTATTCATATCTCTAGAGAGTTTCTCTTCCATCTTGATGGATTGGAAACCATAAGGGAAGTATGGATGAATATTGAATCACTATTTGGAAAGCAGGATGAGTTAAGAGGCTACATTTTGGAGAATGAATTAATTGCTCTTCAACCCAACAATTTTGAAGCCATATAACAAATTTTCACCAAATTCAACTCTTTGGTCAGGCAATGCAAACAATATGGAATTGACAAGAAGGATGATAAGCTGGTGCTATCCATTCTGAGTAAGCTTGGCCTTGAATGTTTAGTTTTTGTGTCCAACTTACACTTTGGGATACTGACAATGCCAAATTGGTGAATGAATTCACTTGATTCATTCACTGAATCCATGATGCAAAAACAATATAAGTTGATACAAATGGGGGTGCTAAAATCCTCCAAGAATCAAGCTCTTTTGGATGGGGATACAAAGAATGCATAATGAAAAGGGAAGAAGAAGGGAAAGGTTAATAAAAGCAATTAATCCAAACCAAAGGAGAATCCTAATCCATCAGATGGAGCATTAGGTTCCAAGAAGGATAAGAAAAAGAGGTTTAAAAAGACCAAGTGTCCTTATTGCATGAGAGGAAGCCATCTAGATAATCTGTGTTTGAAGAAAAATATAGATCAAATAACCAAAATTCTTGAGCAGAATAAAAATTCCCTCCTAGAAGGTACAAGGAATATTGATTCTTGAATCAAGACCAATGATCATGAGAGGTGTCATGCATTGAAGGATGGATTCTCACAACATCGAGCCTTTTTCATTAATTCTAGAGTCTCCAACCCCATGGTTTCCTCCAAAGAGTCATTTTCATCTCTGGATATTGCTGATGGTCCTAGCATTCACATTGGATATTATTCTCAGATCCTATCTATTGGGAAGGGATTAGTTGAATTCGAGCATGGAGTGTTCAACAATGTCCTGTATGTGCCCTCCTTAACAACAAATTTGTTGTGTGTTTATCATATGACCCACATTGGTTCACTAAAGAGAGTTTCTTTTTAACCTCACACAGTTGATATCTTTGATATATCTATTGGAAAGTTGATAGTTAAAGGTGCTGCAAGCAATGCCTCCAAGGCATATGAGTTCTCACATTTTTTTCCATACTCACATCGAAGTGCCATATTAACCCATGCCAATGCGAAAAGCAGAATATGACATGAGAGATTCAACCATTTGAACTTCAAATACCTATAAAATATACACAATGAAGAAATGGTTGAAGAATAATCCCTCATGAAATCCTCTCAAGGTGTATGCAAAGGCTACTTCGTAGGGAAGCATGCAAAGCAAAAGTATGATGTTGGGAAGGAAAGAAGAGTTGTCTTCATACTTAATTGATACACAATGATGTATCAGGACCAATTCCTACAACATATATGAATGGATCCATATAATTATGACCTTCATAGATGACTATTCATGGTTATTTTGGATCTATTTTCTTAAGCATATGTATGAGGTGTTTTAGAATTTCAAAGTTTTCAAAGCCTTGGTTGAGAACATTGTTGGGAAGAATATCAAAGCAGTTAGATCAGATAATGGAGGGGAGTAATTCAAAAGAGAGTTTAAAAAACTCTATGCTTCATAATGCATTCAGATGCAACATTCATTCCCATACACACTACAACAAAATGGTGTAGTTGAGAGGAAGAACTGGTCTGTCTTTTAATTAGCAAACAGTTTGTAAGGGTTTACACAACCCTCGGCTATATAAATTTTGAACAGTCTCATTTTGGAATGTGTAAGGAAATTCAGTGGATGATCTCATGGTGCTGCCTCTTTGTTGAGCGTAGACACTCTACCCCACTATGCTTGTACTGAATGGCTGTGCACAACCACTTTTAAATATATTTTCTTTCTGTTTCTATTAAAAAAAAGTTAAGAAGTTTATTCCTTAATTAACTGAACTTGTTTACCATAACTAATACTCAATTGATATCTAATCAATTTGAGTTTACTTGGTGGAAACATATGCAATTCTATTTCTCTCTCTTTCTTTGTGCTTATATTAAATATCTCTGCATGGTCCATATATGTTTTCATTAAATAATCATCTTTATCATATCATACTCATAATATCGTTTGCAAACATATGATCATATGTATTGCCCCGGGTCATATAGTCACATGCCAACGTAAATGACTCTATGAGTAGCTAATCCCTAAAGGAGACTTGTAGTACCTGTTGACCATGACTAGCCATACATCACATAGTATATATACTTTACATAGTAAAGTGCACCATCTCACAACATAAGGATATTCGTAGGACTACAGAATCCTACAGTCAACCTCAATCATATGATTATTTTTGTAGGACTACACAAGCCTACTATCCACCTCAATCATATGAGGATATTCGTAGGACTACACAAGCCTACTGCATCACCACCTCAATCATATGAGGATATTCGTAGGACTACACATGCCTACTATCCACCTCAATCATATAAGGATATTTGTAGGACTACATAAGCCTACTGTATCACCACCTCAATCATATGAATATATTCGTAGGACTACACAAGCCTACTTTCCACCTCAACCATATAAGGATATTCGTAGGACTACACAAGCCTACTGCATCACCACCTCAATCATATGAGGATATTCATAGGGCTACACAAGCCTACTGTCCACCTCAACCATATGAGGATATTCATAGGGCTACACAAGCCTACTGTCCACCTCAATTATATGAGGATAGTGGTAGGACTATACAATCCTACTGTCTTGATATTACTCACAAGACTTGACAACATCACCACCTCAATCATATGAGGATATTTGTAGGACTACACAAGTCTACTGTCTTGATATTACTCACAATACTGGAGAATGAATCCTGATGCTGTAATCTCAACACTCCCTCTTAGTGAGGGAGACATTCTTTGCCATACCAAGCTTATCTAAGAAGTGTTTAAAATTCATCACAAATAAAGGCTTGTCACAAATTTGCAATCTTCTCATGAGTACCTATGTACTAGAAACCATGACCATGACTTCAATGAAGTAAAACTTCATCTCAAATGTGTTTTATCATAAAACACATATAGGGTTTCGAGAAAGATTTACTATTAACACCTAATGACTATAGGCTCAAGTATTTCACCCTAGTAGGTAGCTTCCCAAGATACACTACTCCTCAGTATGTAGTTCTATCCACAAAAACACAATTTTCTTTTGTAGTACTCTCGTACATACATTTTTCATTGTAATACTAGCCGCAATACACTTAGCTTTTGTAGTACTAACCTTAAATTACATTGCTTATCTTAGGCTAAAACAATAACTGGATAGCATAATCGATTGACAGGTCTGCCATGTATCAAATATAATAAAGAGCCTATTCTAATGTAACTCAAAGGTACTCAAACATTTGCTTAGTAGTAAGCATAAAATACAACAGGTCTTCTCAAAGAGGAACCAACTACTTACACAAAGTAGCATCATCTGGATCCAATCCAGAATAAAGTTTCTCTAAACTAGAAACCATGGATTTTTAAATCCATCACATACAACATTATACAACAAATGTATAATAACCTGCATAAATAAAGAATTATCTTTTTTTTCACTCTTCAACATTTGTTGACTTCTTGAATCTTCTGTTACCTGGAGAAGTTCTTTGTGAGCATGCCATTCTCTATGATGTTCTTCAAGTCATGATCACTTTTTCAATGATCCTTCTCTTTATATTTGCAACACCCAACTACCTCTTCGAGAGTTTGTAACTATTCTCTAACAGTCCAGACTATAACCGGTCTCTGAGACTTTTGACCATGTCTCTTCTCATGTGGATTCTCTCCACAAGCTATCACAGCCCTCGGCTGCCTAAGTCATGTACGATGACTAACTAATAGGGAATTTATCTGTTGTTTCCCATGAAGACACATCAATACTCCCTCTTCAACAAGAGGAGTTATTATGTACTATACCAAGCTTGTCCCGAACAGAAGCTTAGTAAGAATGCTGGCAATGTCGCTCATCTATGGATATGTACCATGTCTCAAATATAACTGACTAGAACCCTCAAAAGCTTTACTGCTTTTCAACTTTCTCTATCTAGAGAAACACATGTGATCTTCCTCGATCACTATATTAGTCATATTTCATATATCTTTAAAACTCTATTTCACTGATCAAGATATATATGAGTTCACATACACTTGTACCAAGTAGGTACCACAACACATGCTTTGTACATGTCTATGTACAAAATGCATAGTACATAACAGATCTTGGGACCTGTGACTAACCAAATACATCTCAAATAACTTGATATCCTCCAAATATGAAATAAGAATAGTTTCATATTTACCTTCATATGTGTAGACATGGATTTGTAGTCCATCATCCTGAAACTCTTCAAGCTCTTTTACTGCACATTTTCCTTAAGTGAGGAAAATCTTTGTCTGGTGACTGCCACACCACTAATCATAAGAATCATAACAATATTCTTGAATACAGTTCTCAGCTCCCTTCTGAATATGAGCATCATGCATATCTCGTTTTTTTTAACAGGATGTACATCAACCAATTACACTGGTTCTTCATGAGCTAGTGAGACTAGCAACTCCCTCTCACCATGAAAAATGTGAGAATCATAATATGGGTTCTCCATCACACAGAATTATGCTCATATATATATGAAGCTCTTTATTTGACACATGAATCTAAATAATATAGAATATCTTTAGAAGTCTTCACATCTATCAAAATATAATCAAGCCATCTATTTTGTCTACTTTCCAAGAGACATAGGAACCTCTCGAACTGTTCTCTTCCAGGCTTAGCCATCAGAATGAATCCACATTCATGTCCTTCTTTACTTGTAGGTAATGGAATATTAATTTTCCCTACACGACAAATTATTCTCATGGTTAGAACTATTTCATACTCATGAATTTTATTCACATGAAATACTTTCAATATACTGATAAAGATTTACTTAGTTATGTACAGATATTGACCAACCGATTTATCATAACCCATTATAATCTTATGTACTGATATGCAACCCTATATCAGTACTATATCAGTCCAAAAATTCATTTTATGAAAGAAATATAGAGTCCCATGTTCATATCTCATGAGGTAAGCATGAAGCCCTCTAGCCAATCATGTAGTCTTATGTTCACAGTTCATGAAAAAATCATGCTGCCCTAGATCTCATGTCTTACGAATGATGTTTTGAACCTTGTATCATTTCTACATAAGTCTTATATCAGTCTTTATATCATCTCACAAAATTTGGACTCATGATATTGATAACATTCCAATAAAGATAGGAACAACAATGTATATGCTAAACACAATTCCAAGTCCAGGAATACAGATTGTAATAAAACATAATTTGATTTTATAAAAGCATATTATAATTAAATAATCATGCATCCTAACATTCATATCTCATGAATCAATCATGTAGCCCAACATTCATATCTCATGAATCAATTATGCATCTCTATAATTATGAAACAAGCATGCAACTCTATATTCATATCTCTATGCAACAATCATACATCCTTTATATTCATAATCATGCATGCTCTATATTCATATTTTATAAAATAATCATGCATGCTCTATATTCATATTTTATAAAATAATCATGCATGCTCTATATTCATATCTTATGAACAATCATGCATCCTCTATATGACTGTAATGAAACCATTCAAAAGCCTATAGATCTAAGTAGCATATAATAAACAATTTGGGTACTTATTTTTTATTGTTTTGCATGCTCCCTCTTGATCTCTGCTTCCTTGTGGAGATTATTGTAGTCCCTCGGTCTTGATCTCTTTGCAAATTTGAGTGCATGCAAGAGGTAGAAAATCTCTGCATGAAGAAACTAGATCCCATGCAACCTGAAGCGAATGTTCTTCTTTCAAATAAAACTTCTTCCAATGATCATCCTCTTCTTTGGATGATATCTCAACTCTTGGGGTTGTTCCATCAATTGGTCCACTTTGGGAAAATGGCCATAACACGAATTCTGAGAATGTCATATTCACATACCTGATCTTATCTCTCACATAGTTGCGTATTTTTGAAATATTCTCACTAATAAGATAAATTGTCCAATTTCGGAAGTGGGTTTTCAACCGTTTTGTTTGATTCCATACTGATTGATCAAAACATCTCCACGAAATTTGTCTCCTGAAAAGTGACGAAAATGGTGCATGTTGACTTGCTCTTAAATTCGACCTGCTTAAAGAGTCCTCACTCACTAAGGTTAAGGAAACATCTAGACCATTCTCCTCAAGAATGATTCACACTCTTTCCTTCAATTTGGAAGTATATTCAAATTGGTCTTCCGGTTGGATGGAGATCAATGTTATGGCTCCAAGCTCTTTGCTCAATACTTCTCAAGATCACATAGGCTTTAGTTGCTTGCAAAAACTAAGCTCTTGCACACCCTTGCTCTGATACCATGTTAGTGATTGAGCAAAATATGAAGAAGCTTAAACTTTAAAAACTTTAATTCATAATAAAAATGCATATAAATCTCATCAATAATCCAAAGACATAAATCTAACCATAGAATAAAAAACCTAGCAAAACCCTCTACTGATTCAGAGGATAAAAAACCTAGCAAATGATCTTAGAGTATTATAGATTATTAGCAGAGAATAATTACAACACAATAGCAGATTGCTTTCATCAAGGGTACCAGAGAGAGGAGATCTAATGGAACACTGTATCTAACTTGCCAAGTGCATAGCACTTTAATAACAAGTAAAATTAGGTTTTACAACAAAAATAGAATGGTTGCATGTAGAAACAACTTGTTAACACTTTGAACACTGATCCATCTTCAATCATGCACCCCCATCATCTGGTGCCAAGTTGGCACTCCATAATTATCTCCCACAAGAAGATATGTGCCTTCCATTAATTAGCTAACTCTAACTGAGTTGTTAACTGACCTGAACAGAATGGTACTACATGCAACTGAATGTAACTGCATACAACTGAGTGTAACTGAACTGAACTGAAATAAATGTAACTAAACATAACTGAATGTAATTGAATAGTAACTAAATGTAACTGAACTGAACTGAATGTAACCAAACATAACTAGTGCTTCTCCATCATTGTTTATTTCCAACAATCACTTGCATAAGTTAAGGAGTTTATTCCTTAATTAACTGAACTTGTTTACCATAAGTAATACTCAATTGATATCTAATCAATTTGAGTTTACGTGGTGGAAACATATGCAATTCTATTTCTCTCTCTTTCTTTGTGCTTATATTAAATATCTCTGCATGGTCCATATGTGTTTTCATTAAATAATCATCTTTATCATATCATACTCATAATATCGTTTCCAAACATATGATCATATGTATTGCCCCGGGTAATATAGTCACATGCTAACGTAAATGAATCTATGAGTAGCTAGTACCTAAAGGAGACTTGTAGTACCTGTTGACCATGACTAGCCATACATCACATAGTATATCTACTTTACATAGTAAAGTGCACCATCTCACAACATAAGGATATTCGTAGGACTACAGAATCCTACAGTCAACCTCAATCATATGAGGATTTTTGTAGGACTACACAAGCCTACTGTATCACCACCTCAATCATATGAGGATATTCGTAGGACTACACAAGCCTACTGTCCACCTCAATCGTATGAGGATATTCATAGGACTACACAGACCTACTGCATCACCACCTCAATCATATAAGGATATTCGTAGGACTACACAAGCAACTGTCCACCTCAATCATATGAGGATATTTGTAGGAATACACAAGCCTACTGTATCACCACCTCAATCATATGAGGATATTCATAGGGCTACACAAGCCTACTTTCCACCTCAACCATATAAGGATATTCTTAGGACTAGACAAGCCTACTGCATCACCACTCCAATCATATGAGGATATTCATAGGGCTACACAAGTCTACTGTCCACCTCAACCATATGAGGATATTTGTAGGGCTACATAAGCCTATTGTCCACCTCAATTATATGAGGATATTCATAGGACTATACAAGCCTATTGTCTTGATATTACTCACAATACTTTACAACATCACCACCTCAATCATATGAGGATATTGTAGGACTACACAAGTCTACTGTCTTGATATTACTCACAAGTCTGGAGAATGAATCCTGATGCTGTAATCTCAATAGGGTATCCAGAGGAATGTAAGGGATACAAAATATTGAATATCAGAACCAAAAATATATTCATAGAGAGAAGTGTTCGCTTCGAAGAACCTCTCCAAGATGTGAAACCAGTAGAGGAAGAAGCTGTTGAAATTCCCTTTTTTTCTTCTAAATATTTTGGAGATGAAAATGGAAGTGTGAGCTCTGATATTTCAAATATGATGTCTGATATCAGTGAGAATGATATATCAGGTTCTGAAACAGATCCAAATGATCCCACTCATCTACCAAAATGGGCTATGTTAGCATCGGAATTGAACCAAAGGTTGCGGAAGGGCTCGCTTCCGGGTAACAGCAAAACCACTTTTGAAGAGAGAACTAGCCTTCTGCTCTTTCGAGAGGGATCTCTCACTAAATGTATGACAGTGCCAGATATATATATACAAATGGAAACTATAAATTGCTTATGTAATTGGTTGAAACAAAACACAACATCATTGGGTGATGGAGTCAAGATATACAACAAAGATAATCAGAACTTAAATGGAAACGTTTTCATCACAAGGGCAAGGTAGCCATTCGATCACAGTCGATTCATATTTTTCCGGTGAAAAGGAGGAACATGAACAAACCATTAATGCAGATCATTGTGAGAAATGAATTCTACATTAACTTTGGAAGCAACTTTGGTGAATACCCGAAACAACAGATGGAGCATAACAAGTATGAATTTCGAGCTGTTATACCCTAAGTATCAGATATGAAAGAAAAATAGAATGGAAAAGGAAAAATGGAATAACATTCACATAAGAAAAGAAATAACAGACTGTAAGTGCGAACAACATAGGAATCCTTGTGTGAAAAACGCCGATCTCGGCTCTACGATTATATAAAAACTTTCTTGAAAAACATACACAGCTAAAGATTACAATGGTTTCAACCCATTCTCCTTCTTCGGGAGGTATATTTATAGAATTTTGGATTTCCCAAACCGACCTTTGGAAATCAAAATTGGTTACAACAAAAAGACATCTTCTAACAACCTCTTGTGTCACAATCGGTATTTGCATATTTTTCTTCGTAAGTTTGGGCTGCAAAATGACTCTCGACCGTAGATCTTCGTGGGGTCTAATTCTGATTGTCGGATGTGTCCAAGCTTTAAAACATTTTGCAAGGCTGAAGAGTGGTCTTTGGTCGAGAAAGTTCACCATGCGAAATGATCTGATGCAGTCGATCTCCCTCTAATCACCTTTAATCTGTCGATCGGGACTTTTATTTAACGCGTCCAACACTCCTTCTCAGCTCTGCTTTCCCGATCCTCAGACTATCCTGCTGCTGAGCCTTACCCTACGCACACCATTAGCTCCTTCTATTGCTTACTTGACACTTCTCAATGGGGTCAAATAATGTAAGGAACACCCATGCCCAAATTTTAATTGGGTGTTAACAAGATGAAAAGAATCTCTCTTTTATCGGGATAGATGTTGGAAATCCCATTAATCCAAGGAGAACTCGGTCAGATTTTCAGAGAGCATGTATTGATATTTTTTAAAATGATCCTTTGATATATGAGAAGTGATAAATGATGATTATATCTTATCCTAATTCATATTATCATGCTTGGAATGATCCTCAATGGCAAGCTGCAATGGATGAAGAGTTCAACTCTCTCCGAAAAAATGCAACTTGGGAGCTAGTTTCCCTTCCACCTGGGAGGAAACTTGTTCATTGAAAAAAGGTTGATGCATATGTATAAAACTAAAAATATAAAGCATTTATGGTTGCAAAAGGACTCTCCCAAGTCCAAGGAGTGGACTACACTGAGACCTTTTCACCGGTGGAAAAAATGGATTCTATACGACTAGTTTTGGCCATTTCTGCATCCAAGCACTGGGAGGTGCACCATATGGATATAAAAAATGTTTTTATTCATGGATACCTGCAAGAAGAGATCTACATGAATCAGATCAAATTTTACACATTAGATCCATCATTAGTTTTTAAGCTGCAGAAATCCTTGTATGGCTTGAAACATGCCCCAAGATCTTGGTATGCCAAAATGGATTCTTTTCTACTGTCATAGAATTTTGAAAGATGTAAGTCTGATACAAATGTGTACTTGAAGGAATATGAAGGTAATTTTATGATTATATTTCTGTATGTTGATTATATATTAATCACATGAAGCACTCTTGCTTCAGTCAACTTTGTAAAAACTGCTTTACATGAATATCTTAAGATGAGTGATTTAGGTTTGCTGAAGCAGTTTCTTGGGCTAGAAATAACTCAATATTTTGATGAGATTATGGTGACACAATAAAAATATGCTTCAAAACTATTAATTAAGTTTAATATGGATTATTTCAAGGTATAACCTTTCCCATTCCTCTCAGGAATCAGTCTTGAAGATGGAAAAACTACTCCACAGGTGGATTCTACTCTTTATCGCTAGTTGATCGGAATCCTTCTCTACTTGAAAAATTCAAGGAGTGAAATTTTTTATTCCATGAATGCTATATTAAGGTATATTCAGCAGCCTCATGAACATCATTTGAGGGCAGCCAAGAGGATTCTACAGGATGTGCAGGGTACTAGATCCTATGGCATTCACTATGCTGCTGATTCCGAACAAGTCTTGGTAGGATTTATAGATTCTGATTGGGAAGGAGATAACATAGATCAGAAGTCCACTTATAACTATGTGTTTATGTTTGGTGGTGGGACTATTTTCTGGTCAATCAAAAAGCAGGCTTCCATTTCCCTTTCTTCAGTAGAGGTAGAGTATAGGGGAGCGTTCAATGCATGCATCGAGGAAGTTTGGCTGCAAGGTATTTTGTTCGAGTTTAATATTGGTAGTACTTCATCTATTGTCATTTTTTGTGACAATCAAAATGCTATAAATATCTCAATAGATCCATTTCAGAGACAGAGAACCAAACACATTGAGATCCACATGCACTACATCAGAGAACTTATGCATGAAAGAACAGTTGTTTTGCAATACTGCCCCACAGATGAGCAGATTGTAGACATTTTCACCAAGAAATTTACTGAGAAAAAGTTCACTTACCTCCTTTCACTGTTAGGGGTGATTTCCATGGTTAATTCAGATTAAATATTTAGTGTTCATTTTGGGGGGAGGTTTTTTTTCCCACGAGGTTTTCCTCTTTTCCTCACTTAGAATTTTTTGAGAATTTTAGAGTTATTTTTTGTAAAGGGTGACCTATGACCTTTGTTGTCAGGGCCCTATATTTTTTTACTCCTCCACATGAGTATAGATTAAGGGGTGGTGTTGGAGTCATTATCCAACCCACACATCATTATTTGGCTTATTTGGCCTAATTTACAACTTATCCTAAGTTATTGATTCAAATATGTGACTGCATCATCAATTGGATCATCCTCCTTTAATCAGGGAGCCTAACTGAGTCTTCTCCTTTAATAAGGGAAACTAAATGAGACTCCTCCTTCAATCAAGGAGAAAATATGGGTTGACCTAGATAACATAAGCACCCCAAATTAGTTAAATGATGGTTTTTCCACCTACGTTTAGTTAAACTGAAGTTGTAAAGGTGCCTCCCTCATTATTTGTCCTATTTTTGGTAAATTCTAGTTAATTGGAGTGATTAAAGGCGCCTCCAACTACTTTTGACTTAGTTCAGTGAAGTTTAGTTCAACTGGCCTAAATGACGTCAGATTGGTGCCCTCACCTACTTGTTGGCATGCATTGAGTTCTATTCAGTTAGGCTCAGTCTAAGCTGCCTCCAATTCTGTTAGATTCAATTAAGGTTGAGTTAAGTGGTTAATTGATGTGTCAAGTGGTGTCTAACTGACAGCTAAGCCACTCTCATGTACTGAATTTGGATGAAATATCTAGGATTTGAATTGTCTAGCTATTCATGCCATTGTATGAAATTGTATCACTACTTTTGATTAATGAAAACAATTATAAAACTGCAACTCCTAATTGCACTGTTTTCATGTCATTTTTCCGTGAAATTGATCTATGAAATCTTCTGTAAGTTTTGTCTTGTTCCTCATATTACTGTGACTCAAATTTCATACAAAAAACAAGTAAATATATTTTTTAGCAGAGTAAGAATCAAAGGACACACTAATGGAACCAGTCATTATTAAATCAATGCTAGGTATACCATAACATAGGTTTAATTGAAATCAATAGCCTACATTGCATAAGAGGATAATCATGTCAATAATTTGGAAATGATGATGACTCCTTGACATTCCTTTGCGAGATCAAAAAATATGCATGCCTTAATCAATCCATTGTTGAATTCTTATTTATACTGAGAGGGCGGGGGGGGGGGGGGGGGAATCAGTATAAGGCACAAATTACACAATTTCCACTTAAAAAATTATACTTCAAAATATTTTTTTGTCAAAATTAGTAATGGACACAATTGCACACAGAATATGTAAAATAATTGTATATCTATATCTATATATAAAAATATTGACTACATGGATAAGAGAAACCAATATCTAAAATGTGAGAATCAACTCACTCAGGAACCAACTTGATTGAAAGCATCAACTTACAGACTATAGGAACCAGCCTGTAAGGACTTTTATCTACTACACAAGCATCAACGTGTTGATTTCAGCCACTGACTTGAATGGATATCAATTCTATTTGCGAAAGCTCCAACTTGATTGAATACTGTAATATCCTCTTATTTTTCTTCAACACTGATTGAATGGAAGCACCAAATCCATTTTGAATTATCTAGCACCAAATAAAAGGAATCACTAGCTCCCTTTTTTTTATCTCTAACACCAATTGGAAGGAAGCACTAAATCCCCTTTTTATTCTCCAACACCAATTTGAAGGAAGCTATAAATCCCTTTCCCTGTCACTTTCTGCCACCCTAAAAGGAATAAATTTGTAACAAAATTGTGATCTATGTCTTCTGATTCCATGTTTATTGCATCTGAGTCCACTGAAATATATGTTCAACGATCTGCGATTTGTGATTGCATCTCCTGTAATATCAACACTTTTCCACTTTTGCATTTTGGGATCTGCATCCTTTGCAATATGTTCATCAACACCTCAACACTTATGTGATCTATATCATTCATTGTGTATTCTCTTTGCACATATTGGCACTGGGAATCCTTCTAGTTTATGCATTGTCTGCTATTCTTCTTCATAAATTTTAGCAATCGTATCTTTGATGTATAAAATTATTATAGATAAACGAGCCACTAATACCCAGAATTAGAAGCTTTCTAAATCAAAATATCACATATTCTTCATCTTCAAGATTACTTCAATACTTCCATATCTCACTTATTTATACTCTTTTTCTCAAGAGATGTGTCCACAAGTTGGGATTCCTTTAATTGGTGGTGCCCAAACTCTTTTACTTCTTGGTAAAACTAACTAATTCATTTAGTCTTTCATCGACATATCCCTTATTGATAATTCAACATCATGGGGTTTTGCGCACTTAAGTCCACTAGTTTAGTGGTATCTGTGCACATGAGTCCCATGTGTTTGTGGGATTTGAGCACTTCGTAAACATCCTTATTCTTCTCTATATACTTTTTCAAACCAAATTTGTGTATATAGAGAGACACTGTCTAATACTTCTGAGACTTGCATATACTTCTATATATTTCTTGAAATTGTATTTTTACTCAGTATTATCAATTGTGACATCTAAGTTCAAAACATCATGTTTTCTGTTTGACATTCATCAACATGTTTCTTGTTTGACATGAACATCAATCTTGTTTGTTTGACATCATGCTTGTTTCTAGTTTGACGTCAATGAAAATAATAAAGTCCAACAATATCCCCCTTTGGAGTTGTTGTCAACATCAATTAAAACTGAGCTCCCCGTGAATATGAGATCTTCTTCTGTGCAAAAAATACTCCCACTGTGTTCATGCCATTTTCATTTTGTATTTTTGCAATTCTTTCCTTCTTCGCATTTAGTTTCTATTCAACATTTCACCTTTCTCCATTCTTCCCTTTGATATCAATGGAAAGGGATTCTCCTCTTGAGTATTAGAATCCCCTTGGATTTATGCTCCTTAATTCATATCCTTGTTACGTCTACTACACCAGATCCTACCATGCCGTATATGTTCATTTATGCATCATTTATTTGTTGAAATATCGTAACTTCAAAGGACATTCTAAATGTATTTTACTGATGTAACCCAAGGGAGATGTTATTATTCCTCCGACGGGGTGTTACTATTGTATTTTGTCATCGTAGAGTTATGAGGTAAATCCTCCTCTTGTGTTGGGTCTTTAGCACCCTAATTAATAATATAATATACTGTGTTTGAGTATTCCTAGGTGAAGTCGGCCCAAACAGTTTATTGGGATCGACTTGTCTAGTGCAAAAGTCAATTGAAAAATATGTATAAATAGAGGAGCTGTGGTTCTTATTTGGACACAGAATCACTCACTTGTGTAGCAATTAGGAGAGAGAGAGAGAGAGAGAGAGATAAGAAGGAGGAGAACAACTATTTTTGGGTTGTCTTTTATACATCTTATACAAAGGAAGTTTTGCTGGGTTTTCTTCCCCTTGAGCGTTTCCCAAGATAAATGCTGTGTCTATCTTGTGACTGTGTTTCTATCAATGATTCTTGATATGCTATTGTGATTTTGAATTGAATACTATTGAATCTAGTATAGCATATGAAAAAATTAACATAGTATCAGATCTAACCTGATTAGAGAAGATTTCACAAGGTGAAATTCTCCCTCCTCCCTCTTCGAAGGAAATTAGGGTTTTTGCAAAAGTTGGAGGATTGAAGATATACTTGCATATAAAGTTGCACCCTCCCAGAGAACCTCTATTGAGCCCTAGATCAAAGTTTTTGGGTGGATAGATCTTCAAAAAATCCAAACCCTAGTTTGGCATTGAACCATAAAAACTGCAGTGAAACAGAACCAGAAAAAACTGTAGTGATGTAACCTTGTAGGTAGGATTTGAAGACTAAAGACTCAGGATCTCCATAAAGAAGTTGGATCAACCAACTTGCCTCATCCAAGCACATCTACTGGTAAGGTCAATCTCATGTTTTGATAAATTTGATTTTTAAGTGACTTACTAGTCAAGATGGCCCCAAGCACTAAGCTTGAGGACAAATTGGAAGGCCTAGAAAACTTCCTGGCTTGGAAGTATAGGATTGGTTTCATTCGGAAAGAGAATGGTCTTGAGAATTATATTAATAATGATATTGTATAACTTGAAGAAGCTGAAGCTAAGGAGAAGCATGAACAAGACCTAATCAAGGCAATAATGATCATTGTTGATTCCATTAAGGATCACTTGATCCCTCAAGTGTCATCTAAGAAGACACCTAAGGAAATGTATGATCCAATTTCCAAAATGTACGAAGGAAAGAACATCAACAGAAAGATGAATCTAAGAAATCAACTGAAGGGCACCAAGATGAGTAAAGGAGAATCTATTCAAGATTACTTCACAAGGATCTACCGGATCAAAGAGAAGCTAAGTGCTACTGGAGATAATCTTGATGAGAATGAATTGGTTATGACTGCTCTCAATGGCCTCACTATACCTTGGGACTCATTCATCCAAACTCTGTGTGCCAGAAAAGAAAGTATGATGTTTGACATAGTATGGGAAGATTACATACAAGAAGAAGCTATAGTAGCCAATAGAGAAGCTCTTCTCGGAGAAGATGATCAGGCTCTAGCTACCCATACTATGGAAAGAAAACAATCAAAATTCAAGAAGAGTAATCATAAGACTTCAAAGAAGAAATTAAAGAAGAAGAAGAAGAAGGATTACTCAGAATATCAATGCTACTACTGTCATAAGTTAGGACATATTGCTAACGAATGTCCTTCACCAAAGAACAACAACAACAACAAAAGACATCATGCACATCTAGATGAAGATGAGGATGAAGAAAGACCTTGAAAGAGAACTAGAGATGAATATGTAGAAGAATATGTGTTATTCATTACACTCTATGGGTCTATAACACCTAGAGAAGATACATGGATTATTGATAGTGGTGCCTCTAAGCACATGACAGGAAAGAATACAACTCTGTCAAATCTTGAAGAGAATAAATTTTCCCAGAAAGTATCATTGGGAGATGACTATCAATATCCCATCAAAGGTATTATTGAATCAAGATACAAGCTTGAATCTGGGACCTCCATGAAGATGAAGGAAGTACTATATGTACCAGGTTTGAAAAAGAAACTACTCTCCATCTCAACTCTATATAAGAAAGGACATAGAGTTTCCTTTATAAATGGACAAGTACTCATGTGATCCAAAGGGAATACACTTTAAGATGCTGTAGTCATTGAAGAAGAAGGAGAACTTTACGATATCAAAGGACATTCAGAGACAACCCTTGTCCATAAGACTACCAGCTCAAGTGAATTGTGGCATAGGAGACTTTCTCACATCAAATACAAGGCATTTCCCTATGTGAGAAAGGTGGTAACAAGGTTCCCATATCTAAATATCGAACATGAGGGAACCTGCAATGGATGTGCACAGGGAAAGAACATCAAGTATCCCTTTCCAAAATGTGACACAAATACTAAAGGTACATTGGAACTAATCCATTCTGATGTATGTGGTCCTATGCCCTCCATATCCTTAAGTGGATATGAATACAGTGTCACATTTATTGATGATTATTCAAGAAATACATGAATACACTTTTTGAAGAATAAAAGTTAAGTGTTTGGGAAATTCAAGGAATTCAAAGCATTTATAGAGAACCAGTCAGAAAAGAGAATCAAGATACTAAGGTCAGATAATGGTGGGGAATACACTTCAAAGTAATTTGAAGCATTCTGTAAGGAGGCAGGAATCAAGAGGGAACTAACCACTCCCTATATTCCCCCAAAAAATGGTGTTGCAGAAAGAAATAATAGAACTATCATGGAAGTAGTAAAGACCATGATTCATGACCAAGAATTCCCTATGCATCTATGGGATGAAGCTACAAGAACAACCGTATATGTGCAAAATAGATTATCTCACAGTGATCTTGAATTCAAGACTCCTAAAGAAATGTATACTAGAAAGAAACCTGAAGTAATACATCTCAAGATATTTGGTTGTCCAGTGTATGTACATATTACGAAAGAGAAAAGAACCAAACTGGATTCTTCTGGAAATAAGGGAATATTTGTAGGATATTGTGAAGTCTCCAAATCCTTCAGGATATACATTTTAGAATTCCATAATATCGAGATTAGTAGGGATGTAACCTTCGATGAAGAGGCATCTCTTAAAAAATCCAGAAGGTGTCATCTTGAAGAAGTACATGAAAAATATGTAATTACTAGAGGGACAAAAGATGAATCAACTCCTGAAATAGTAACATCAGAATATCATGACATGCTAGAGCCTAAGGTGCCCCCTACTATGGATATCTCTCGAAAGAGAAAACCTGCTTGGGTAAGAGAAATAATACATGAAGCAAAAATATATGGAGCACCAAAAGGATCCACAAGAACTAGAAAAAGATCAAAGCCATATTCCAATTATGTAGCTTTGATGTGTGATCTTGTAGACCAAGAAGCCAAGAACTATGACGAAGCTGCACAGAAGAAATAATGGGTTGAAGAAATGATGGAAGAATACCAGTCGATCATGAAGAATGATGTTTGAAATATAGTTTCCAAACCATAAAACAAGAGTGTGGTTTCTTTGAAATGGATTTACAAGATAAAACATGCTACAGATGGAAGTATTGAAAAGTACAAAGCAAGATTTGTGGCTAGAGGATTCTCTCAGAAATAGGGGATCGATTATGAAGAAACATTTTCTCCAGTAGCAAGGTACACTTCCATCAAAACTATCATGGCACTTGCTTCCATGATGAAATGGGACTTACACCAAATGGATGTAAATACAACCTTCCTTAATGGTTTGATTGAGGAAGAGGTTTACATTGAACATCCACAAGGATTCAAAGTCAAAGACATAGCGACTCATGTATGCAAGTTGAAAAAGGCTCTGTATGGATTGAAGCAAGCTCCTAGAGCTTGGTATGGTAGAATAGATAGCTTGTTGACAAGCATGGGATTTACCAAGAGTAAAGATAATCCTAGTATTTATATGAATATTATGGATGATGAACCTGTCATACTATTACTGTATGTGGATGATCTATTTCTGACTGGAAATGATAAATATATCAAGGACTGCAAGAAGAATCTAGATGAAGATTAAGATGAAAGATCTTGGATTGATGCATTATTTCCTAGGGCTGGAAGTATGGCAGAGCCCAGAAGGAATCTTTCTGAATAAGGGAAAGTATGCAGTAGAAATATTGAAAATATTTGATATGTTGGATTGTAAAGTCATGGCCACACCCATGGACACCAACTTATAGCTATTGTCTGATGAGACATCCGAGCTAGTGGACATGACTCACTATAGACAAATTATTGGGTCATTAATGTATCTGACGAACACAAGTCCAGATATATGCTTTGCTGTGAACACCTTGAGTCAGTATCTAGTTAAAACTAGATGGGTTCACTTGATAGAAACAAAGCATGTGATGAGGTACCTAAAAGGTACAATTGATTTGGGACTGTACTATGGGAGAGATCATGACTACAATTTGTATGGGTTTACGGATTTAGTTTGGGAAGGAAGTGCCATAGATAGAAAGAGCACCTCAGGTGGATGCTATTGTCTAGGATCCACCATGATCTCATGGTTTAGTAAGAAACAATCCAATGTTTCTCTCAGCATGGCTAAAGCAGAGTATATTGTAGCTTACTCTACTTGTTGTGAAGCGATATGTATTTAGAAGCTGATGTCAGGAATATTTGACATGGAGGTGGACACCACAATAATTTTATGTGACAACGAGAGTTGTATAAATATGACAAAAAATCCGGTGTTCCATGACAAATTGAAGCATATAGAAATATGATATTTTTATATAAGGGATATGGTACAAAAGGGAGCCATCAAGCTCCAGTATGTGAGTACTGATGAACAAGTTGCTGATATACTGACCAAGCCTCTATCTCGAATGAAGTTCGATTATTTCTACTACAAGCTTGGTTTAGTTCAAAAGGAATTTCCTCGCAAGGAGGAAAAGTGATGGGACTACAATTCATGAACCCTCCTCAAAAAAAGGGGGAGCAGGTTGATGATATGAAACTTCCTAGGAAAGGGGGAGTAATGATGATACTGACATCGATGATGGATGACAATGATGATGGTATGAAATTTGTTTGTGGAAGGTAGTATCCTCTCTTGAGGATGGCAGGTATAACACTTTGATCATGAGAGTGGTCCTTACTAGCTAAGGATGGCCTTGCAAGATGTTACTCTCATGGAGAGTACCCACATTCAGTTGTGGATACCATATATTAAACAATCACTCATGAGTGGTTCCAACCTCAGTGTTCTAGATACTGTACGATGAGTCCTCATGGACAATAGGACCGACATTGGGTGTGGTTAAGATCTACATTTAGCTGTAGACTATTCAACTAATCGATTTCATGGATCATGTTGATGGAGGATTGCATCATCCTTGGACTTATGTCCTAAATTGATAGGGATTGATCATCCTGTAAGTGGATCATGTATGGATTACATCATCCTTGGACTTATGTCCTAAAGTGAGAGGGATTGATCATCCTGTAATTGGATCATATATGGATTGCATCATCCTTGGACTTATGTCCTAAAGTGATAGGGATTGATCATCCCTTTTGGATCATGTATGGATTGCATCATATGTGGACTTATGTTCTAAAGTGATAGGGATTGACCATCCCGTAAGTGGCTCAAGTAAGGATTGCATCATCCTTGGACTTATGTCCTAAAGTGATCAGGATTGATCATCTTGCAAATAGATCATGTGTACTGTAGGTAGCTTGGCGGCAAAGGATCGAGAAGATCAAAGTGCTACTATGAAGGATCAAAAGACCGATGTGTTTCTGCAAATAAAGGATCAAGTGATCATGTGATGCAGAAGATGAAGAGTAACTGGTCTAGTTACTGATTGTGAAAAACTTTCTGTGACATATAGATGTATTTCCTCAATGTACTGTTGTAATTGTCTCTCTATTCTCCTATAGTCTGTGATGATGTTGAATAACCTTCTTGTTAAGGGTGAGTGTTGAAATATTGTAACTTCAAAGGATATTCTAAATGTATTTTACTGAGATGTTATTATTCCTCCGATGGGGTGTTACTATTGTATTTTGTCATCATAGATTCATGACATAAAGCCTCCTCTTGTGTCGGGTGTTTAGCACCCTATTTGATAATATAATATATTGTTTTTGAGTATTCCTAGGTGAAGTCGACCTAGATAGTTTTTTGGGACCGACTTGTCTAGTGCAAAATTCAATTGACAAATATGTATAAATAGAGGAGTTGCGGTTCTTATTTGGACACAGACTCACTCACTTGTGTAGCGCATAGTAGTGAGAGAGAGAGAGATCAGAAGGAGGAGAACAACTGTTTTTGGGTTTTCTTTTATACATTTTATACAGAGGAAGTTTTGCTGGGTTTTCTTCCCCTTGAGGGTTTCCCATGATAAATGCCATGTCTATCTTGTGATTGTGTTTTTATCAGTGATTCTTGATATGCTGCTGTGATTTTGAATTGAATACTAATGAATCTAGTCTAGCATTTGAAAAAATTAACATTATTGACTTCAAATTTTTATTGCTTAATGGCCTTATATTCATTAATGCGATTTTCCACACTAGAAAATATTACTTGATGTGTGTCATTAAATTCGCCTATGGTGTCACATATTTCCATTTTTCATTGAACATAGATTTGAAATATTTGATGCAATGATCTTTCTCAAGGTACAACATGTCATTTACGATCCATGTTCTCACAATCTTCTTACTTAATTAACATAAATTCTTCATCAATTCAACCATAAATGAACTTCAATTATGAGTCCATTTACTAGCTTCGAAATGTGCAAGTTGGTGACCTTCTAGTCTATTTATGGGCTACTTTGTCATACACAAGGACATCAACTTTTCTTATTTTGTATAATTGTTTTCTTCTGTCATAATGGCTAGTTCTCTTCAACAAGTCAACTTAGTATTTCCTAGGCTTTATGAATTAGTCTAGTATCAATAACAATATTCCACAACTAATTTGGAGAGTCACATATCTCAAGTCAAGGAAGCATACACAAAAGCGTGGTATTCCCAATTTCAGGTAAATCAGAGAAATGCGCACAAGATTGCGATTTTAAAAGATCATATCGAACGATTAGAGCAAGGGAGAAACTTATTGTAGTTATAAGTGGATCATAGAAATTTCAATTATACCAACCAATCTTCACAAGATTTCACATTCTACCAATTTATTCAGCTTCCAATTTTGAATAGTCTCAAACAGATCACAAGTTTGTGCAGTCTATCTATTGTTCCAATTCTACACAACCATATTCGTTGGACCTTGAAATTCATTTATTTTGCACAATTTGAGGAGTATTCATTGGATATTGATCTTCAAATATAGGAACTTCATGGTTGTTGTCTATATTCCTTAATGTTGATTTTCCATTTGTGCGACAGGCTCTTTATATGTATTGTCTTCAATTTTATAAACAAATATTCCAGCTCATGTAATTTTGTATCGAAGTACACTTCTTACCGTGTCTTATGTTTTGTACATTTGTGGCTTGGTCGTCCTCCTATGTATTTTGAGCTTCAAATATCCAATTTTTGTAAGTTGGATGAATACCATTTACTTCCTGTAATGACATCTTGATAATGAAAATTCTGAACAATGTTGTACCTGCACACATATATGTGATTAGTAATGCAAGACACTATTTTTTTTCTTTTGAAGAAATAATTACCTGTCTACTTGTTGCTGGAAATTCTCACCTCCCATGGATAGGATTTTTTTCCCTAGATTTGAATGATACATGTCTAGAACAAAACACAAACCCAAATGTTCAACTTTCCCTAGATATGGTTAATTGCTTGAATATAATGCCCCAATAATTCCATTAAAGGTTTTCCTCATTATTACCACAGTAGAACCTATAAAATATTGAAAACAACAAGAGAAAGATGATAGCATACAAGATAATAAATGTGATCTATGCTTGTGACCAAGGAATCAAACAATATATACAAATGATACAATAAATATGGGAAAGAGAAGACATTTTTTATTAGAAATGATTAGAGAGAATACAACCTTTAATCCTTGGTGTTGAGATTCCCTTCCAATGGATCCTTGCCTCTAACTTCACCTTGCCTCCAATAGCCCAAGAATTATTTTGACAGAGTTTGGGTATTCAACACAATTATTACTCTTCCTTCCCATGGGGGATGATCCAGTATTTAAAGGCATGGGAGGATAGTGATGGTTGTGGAAAAGGTGGATGAGGTGGAAGGGAGATCCAAAAATGAAGGATCTCTAACTCCAGGTGTTCCTAAACCATAGGGATGAGGCTCCATGGAGGCAAGCTTCTCGAAGCTTCTCAAAGCTTCCTTTTTTTCCTTTAAAACTCGAGCATCACACTTTTACTGAATAGAAAAAGCGGTTTTAAGGGGGTAACTCCCTTTTCATGAAGGAAAAGAGTGGTGGCACCTCCCTTTTCACATGTAAATAAAGCATTGTTGACTTAGGTAACACATTTTATCAATGGAAAATAAGTGTTACTGGCTCAAAACAAGGAAAAATAGAAGGGAATATTTATTCCTTTCATTTATCTAGGACAAACTCTGAAGGATTGGAGCAGACAAGGGAATACCTATCTCATAACATTATGGTGACAATATTTAGGAGTAACATAATTCCCCCCAAAGTATGATGGCTAGAGAAAAATGATATGCATAATACTTTGATAGAACAAGGTATAGTCTTGAGGCAAAGGTCCAATGGACATAACTTCTCAAGCATCACGAAATTTCTGGAGCACCATTTACATTTTGATACATGTCCCAAATGAGTCACAACATGGATGCTGACCAATACAATGCAGATCCATGCGAGATACAAAAAGTCACGGCTATTGAAATACAACGTAGATCCATGCGAAGAAGACTCAAATTTGGACATAGCTACCAGACATACAATGTAGATCCATGCCATACAGATGCAAATCTGAGCACAACCACAAATATACACGTGTGGATCCATGCTAGGGCTCATAAAAATACTCCATCACAACCTGAGGAAAGCAATGAGCGCTTAACAAATACCCAAGGTATTCTTTTTGTCTTCCACAAAGTACAATTCTATCCATGTGATTACAATGTCTTGATGTCAAGAAAGGTAGAAACCACTTGATTACTTGTCAATGATGGGAACCGTTAACAAGTGTGAGGGAAATCACCATTGATGTCAATGATTCCCAAGGTACCCTAGTACAATCTCCAGAGTGTGAATAGATGATTTGATGTCGAACACTCGGTTGAATATTTCGATCAAAGGTCAATGATGTTAACTTATTGTTGAAAGTGAGAAAATATGTCATTGATGTATACATATATCAAGGTACTTGTTTGTTTCTGAGACTAATTCTTGGATGATGAGCTGAAGTTGATAGGAATAGTCTCGTCGAAGGAGGGCCATGATGAATCCCACATCAAAAAAATGAAACTCGAAACAAATTTATGGAATTTTGAGTATGATGTAACCATAGGACTGACTCAAAACTAACTAACAAAAAAATTGTTTTGACTGCATGTGTAAACTCTCAAGACAATTTCCCTTTGAACATAAGGCAACACGACCGAAGAATTGGAAGCATTGAATTGACGAGGTGGAACATAATGCAATGATGGACAATGCATTCTTTGAAAGACTCAAAGGAGTGGCATGACTCATGAAAGTGGATTGACTCAGAAACAAGATGAATACCCAATTGATTGAATGAAATGTAGACAAGTGTCATGTTCAAAAGTGACTAACAACTGCCATTTATTGCAAATGAAATGTATTTCCCTTCCCTTACTTTCCCCATCATGATTGATGAGTGCCTATTTTCATTTTTACGAGTTCAAAGAGGGTAACAAACACTCGGTATATATTATCCTAAGATAATTCCATTCTCATATGTTTCACGAACATGAGAAATGCGGGGTTCATTCCCAAAATATGGTATTTCAGTGTTTAATTTAATGATTCCATTGAAAGTTAACTCGGTATCGTTCATGTTTAGAGAGTCTAAACAAAAACGGAAGAAGAATCCAAAAAGTCCTTTTTCATAAATTTAGTCCCCGAGGCTCGAAAAAGTATAAAATAATACCTTAGATAACTCTTCCAGACATGATTGTTTAGAGTGTACCTTTTTCTTAAGTAGTTCCCTCTGGTCCAAAAAAGAGGTAAACTATTACCAGGAAGACAACTCTTCAGGTCCTTTTACGAGTGTGAAGATGACAAGTTCACTCAATGATCTTTTCACATTTTAAGAGTATGAAAAGAGCTTAAAGATGACTCTATTAGGGTTCTTTTTTCATAATCCAATTTTAACAAGTACGAAAAACACTAAAATTACACTTGATACCTCTTCACTAAGTTTTTAATGAGCACGCCAAAGGTATAAAAGGCACTCAGAACCTTTTTCATGTTTGAATCCAGAGCACAAAAAAGTGATAAAGTAAGCTCAAACCACTTTTCATGTTTTAAGCAGAGCACGAAAAATGAAAAGTAAACTCGACACCATCTTAATATTTTTAACAAGCTCAAAAGATAAGTTGGAAGAATGCTTAGGGTATCTGCTTCATTTTTTAACAAGCTTGGAACAGAGAATAAAATATGCTCAACACAAGCATTTTTGACAGTATTTTCCCAACATGACTTCCATAGGTCGGTACTTACCCCCATTTAAACTATCTAGTGGCTCAACTTCAATATAAATAGGTTGAATGCATGCCTCCTAAGCTTCATTTCATCTACCTACTCTTTTTCTTCACCAAACTCAAAAATCTAGGCTACTACCAAGAAAAGGTTTTCCAGAGACCAAGGAAGAAAAAGGATCTAACGGTAGATGAAATGAAGGTTCCAGTTCTAAAAAGTATGGAAGAATCACTCCAAATAGATGATTTGTTTCATTTTTACACAAGCTTGAAACAAAAAATAACTATGCATGAAGGACGGTTTCATTTTTATGCAATCTTAAAACCATAAAGTAAACTATGCTTGAGAAAGCCTATTTCATTTTTTTTAACGAGCTTGACATAGAAAGAGAACTATGCTCAAGAATGGCTTCATTTTTACACAAGATTGAAACCAAAAGGTAAACTATGCTTGAAGGCTAGTTTTATTTTTTAACGAGCTTAAAACTAGAAATAAACTACGCTCAAGGTCAGTTTTATTTTTTAACGGGTTTGAAACTAGAAGTAACCTATGCTCAAAATGACCTATTTAATTTTTACACAAGCTTGAAACAGAAAATAAGTGTGCTTGAGGAAATTCATTTCATTTTTCAATGAACGTGGAAAAGAATGGGAACCATGCTCTCAAACATCTGTTTCATTTTTTAATGAGCTTGACATAGAATGGGAAATATGCTCGCAGTCATCTGCTTCATTTTTTAACGAGCTTTACACAGAATGGGAAATATGCTCGTAGACATCTGTTCTTACCCAACATGATATCCTAAGGTTGGTAGGTTGCTCCCTTTACATAAAAGCTAGCGGCTTAAATCCAGTATGATATCCATATACTAAACCCATGCCCCCCATTTTACCTATGACGGGAAGAATCTAACTAGAAGAAGGGGAAGGAACCACAAGAACATGTGAAAAATTCAGGGCAGTATGATTACTAGGAATGATGTGATGGTCAGGTGTAACAAAGGAAAGATGATCAATGGTCACAATCTTCCCATCATGAGGAAAATGCATCACTCTAAATAGTGTGGACACTACAGCCATCATGGCATACATTTAATCATGTCCAAGGAGTAGATTGAAATGTAAAGGACCTTGGACCACCATAACATCAATACAGACAGTTTTCCCTCCTAATGTAATAGGTAAAGAAGGAAGGATCCCTAAAGGTGCAGCATGTCTTCAATTAAAAGCTAGTATCTGATTGGTGGCTAGCACAAGCTGAGGAGAACCTAAATCTTTCCAAGTAGTTGAGGATAAAATGCTAACAAAAGCCCTTTCGTCAATAATAGTGTGAATAATCTGCCTAGAATTAACTTGCACAACTATTTGGAAAGGAACACTCGAATGAAAATGAGATTATGTTAGGTTACTCCATTCAAAGGAAATAACCTCATTACCTGGAGAGGATTCTGTCGAAAGAGATAAAATTTCCTCTTCCATAGAACAATCAGAACTAACTTCGAAAACTTTAGTAGGTTTCAATTCACTCTCAACTGGAAGAGAGGGATAAGAGGAAGAATGTGTCGAAGCGACTACTTTAATATTAACACTCTCTAACGAAAGAGTGGGATCGGGTGGAGATAACATTGAATTGATCAATTTAAATTCAATCTAAAAAGGGAGAGTGGGTGTTATACCTAAATCCTATCACCATCATGTGATAATATCCTTAACTTCCATGTTTTCCCTTAATCCCAACACTTGCAGTAGGAACTTGCTCTGTTTGTCAATTCTACTTGAAAAAACCTAGCACCGCGTTTACCCTGTTGCTGATGAGCGGTACCTTGCTTAGCACAGCCTGTATCATGTTATATAGTTCGGTGCCACAAACTATAGTCTTTGTTCTTAAAGCAGTTCTCATCTAAACTGCTCTGTCATAAGGGAACAAAAGTGGTACCTTGGGTAAAATGGGAAAAAGAGAAGTTTCTCGAGGCTTCTAGATCATGATCCTCGTGTCCTCCCTTATCCCTATCATTATGGGTTAGTTTGAGCTCAAGATCCCCCTTGGTAGGATCTTGGAGCCACCTCACCCATAATTCTCTCAACTATTCGTATCCATTGAGTCTTATAAAGACAAGATCATATCCATAGTTGAGGGGGAGAACTATAGAGGTATTGTTATGCTGTTGAATCAACTGCCTAGTCCAAACCATTGGAGAGCATAGAGAGCAAATTTGGAGCTTATGGGGATGAAGTGTTTGTCTCGTGGGAGCTTGTCGACACTAAGGCAATGGTTGTAATCTTTTCCATACATTCTTAATGCAAAGTTGGCTTNTGATTTCACATGTATATGTTGTTAGATTCCTTAGTCACTAGCATGGATATGTAGATGATTTTCTGGTAGCTTTGATGTGCTTGTATGTTTGATATGTTTATAGGTACACAAGTTCATAATCAAAGCAATATTCCAGGTGTCTATGACATTCAGGGAAGGTCTTCATCCTTTGTTGTTCACTCATTTGTTTTGGATCTGAACCAGTCATACCAGAGGAATAGCTTCTGTCCGTAGAAGGTGAAATATTCCTGATAACAAATCTAGTGACTCTGCTGGGTAACAATGCAAATCTCAGTTGATCTGATCTTCCTCAGTCCTTGAAATCTTGTCCGAATCCAGGCTCCATCTCCAACTCTCTTCATTCAGATCTGCTATCTGACTTAGTGAATTTTGGTTTGAAACTTTAAGATCTATTCAAATATGAACTATTTCGACTTTATATGCTCTTTTTTACTGTCAATTCATCATTTTTTGCCTTGATCTGATCAATTTCTAACTTGATTTTTTGTTCTCCCCATGTTTTGGATCTATTTAGGGAACCACACATGTGCTATTGGAAAAAAGTGGTGCCACCACTTGAACTCTGTTAGCCATAAGTGGTGCCACCTCTTGAGTTCTATTATCCAGAAGCGGCGCTCATCTAGAACCACTATGTCAAGACCCCTCCAGCGCAGTGCTAGGTAGGCCTTGTTCCAGAACTAGTTTTTTTATCATTTTTTGCAAAAAATTGAGTTTGTTTGCTTTCATTCCTGCACTGTTAGGCTTGTGTGTTAGAATTTGAATACTCATGGTTGAAAATTCTATGGTAAAAGATTGGTTTGGTTGAATAAATCAAAAGCTATATTAGGCTTGTTGATTATTCATTTGCTTCCATGCTTGTTGGTTGTGATTTTGAAAGGAATTTTTTGAAAGCTTAGGTCTCAGTTAGTTCTCTTTTCATATCTTTTATGAAGACTGAAAGAAAAACCATTTGATTAGCATCTTGATTTCATTTTTTTTTCTCATAGAGGACTTCTTTTTGCTTTTAAAAAAAATATTTTTTTAATATTGAGATTAGGTCATTATCATTATTGAGCATAAGGCATTGGATGTGTAATTAGCCTCACAAGCTTTCAGGTTCTCTGTGTTCTTTTGTCTCTCTTGCATTAGTACTATCTCACCAAAAGAAAAAATAGTGTAGTTTTAAGTTAGATCTATCTATGTTTCAAGAAAAATTGAAAAAATAGAGTGCATATGCATGTAGAGTGCTTGTTGTTTTTCTTTTAGGAAAAGAGACTCTTACCCTTTTGATTGCTTTCAAAAAGAAAAATGAGTTTGGAATGTGTTGCTTGTCTTTGATTTTGATTTGTTCAAAGTAGTTTTTTGGGAATTTTTGGTTTTCAAAACGAAAAGAAAATACTCTCTTTCCCTCCCATAGGTAGGCATACCATGGATGGTAAAGTGAAATATTTGCATTTACATTCTGCATGGTTTTACTATTTCTGTCAAAATTCCATGCATTCACCTAATCATCCACTTTAAATTAATGGTAGTTATAGGATAAAATTTACATAGCAATTTGAGTGATAGGCTAGAGACATATTCGGGCGTCGTTAAGTGTAGGAGATGTCGTTACTCATCCGCATTACATCCCGGGACTTGCGCGGTTCTTCCATGTACCGTCGGTATATTGAACAACCTTTCACGTACCCTTGAGGTATATAGAAAGGTACTTCACGTACTTGATTGTATATAGGAAGGCCCCTTGTGAACGATTATGCATTAGACAACACTACTACTGATTTGAGTTCCCACGTACCTTGCATATATCGGGAGATCCCACTAGGATACCTTATCTATCTGATAAAAACCCTTTGGCCATCTTGCTTGGAGCCATACACTGAAAACAACATGCGGGGAGATTACTACACACGTACCCTTGAGGTATATCATGAGTGGCACCTTCTTGACAATCCTGGTGAGAGACTTGACTATATGAACTCCTCCTGTCATTTAGGTTTGCTTGTTTGGCCTATAGCTTGAGTAGGGAAATTTTTGGTGTGTTTTCTAGTTTTGAGACCCTAGGTTAGAACTGTACAAACTGGTTGAGCTAAGATAGTCCAAAAGAGTAAGGGGCTTTCCACCTGATTTTATTCCTGTTTCAGGAGAAAATCCTATGGAAGCTATAGACCAAGGAGCCGCTACCAACTCCCAAGTGGGAGAAAATGTGGTTGTAGAAAGCGGAGATCCATATCCTTCACACTCACCTCCCTTGGTCCAATAACCTTTTCGGGGTAATACTTTGTTCCATTCTCACATAAAAGGTCATGTTGATGATACTACCCATCCGGATTATGGTCCCAATGCTCCATTTTGGGATACCTCTATAGGAAAAGCCATTGCCTCATTTGGCACCCGTTTAAACTTTTTTGAAGAAGTTTCACCAAACGAAGAAGAATGTAAAGAATACCAGGTAGCTATTCTTTGTGCACAAGAAATTGAGAAGAAAATAGAAAACATATTGGGCACACCACCACCTCGTTCTGTAGTTGTTCCTGTGGGATATCGTTCATTTTCCGATTCTATGAGACCCATTGAACCAATTCTAGATTGCACTGTGACTCCAAATAATCCAAGTCAAACTACCAACCCTACCACCTCCCATATTATGTCTGTTTCCAATCCTCTTGGGTCTTCTGCACCTAGGGCTCAACATTCAATTCATGTTTCATCAATACCTTCTAGTACTAGGGGGAAACCCCTGGCACGACCTACATTATCTATCACCGGAATTGTACCTAGTCATGGACAAACCTCTAAAAAAGAGCAAACTATAGTTTATGTCCGTCCTACCCACACAAATGTGGTTAACCCCCCATCCAGTTCAGGTCAGCCCTTGGGGGAACAACCTGTAACCAATCAAACCTCTTGGGGTTATGGTTACACAACAAATAAAGTACATGTAGGAAACATTAATTATCAACCCAACCCTACAGGAATGCCTTATGCTGGAATTCCATATCCTAGCAATACTTTCACGCCATGGGGGCAACCTAATTGGTCTTATATGCCAGCTATGGGGGGGATACCTATACCTACTGTGGGGGGTGCCGAAGGATGACCTTATGGAGGTCCTCTCCTTGGGGGGCCTAATGGTCCTGGAGAACCTGGTGGCTTTCCTCCTTATGGTCCCGTTGGCAGTCAGCAACAACCCCTTCATTTTTCATTAAGATGAAGGGAGATCAGCTCTCTTTTATGATTTACTTATTAAAAATTATAAAAGAATGCCTTCAGAATCTTCGATTCTAAAATTACTCTCAATTATAGAAAAGTTCAGTGACATATTAGAAGCTGATGAAACCATTTTTCATAAACTTGATAATTAGCAGCTGTCAGTTCTATAACTTTTTATATATTCAATTTCTTCAATCTATATGATTATATATATAATTTAAGAAATTTAAAGAGATAGTATGCTAATTGGGGTTCAACGAAAACACATTTTGAATTTGTTTGAAGCTGGTTATTGATAAGATATTTTAAGTTCTGAAAATCCTAGAACTAAAGATGAATTATTAAATTAAAACTCTTATTAAACCTAAAGGTTCATATCCCATTTGTAACTCAATATCTTATCATTATTTTGTGAAATTGTATATATATAGTTAGAAAAATCAAATAAATGAGTATCATTTGAAATTTTCATATGTATAGTTTTATCAAAATTTCTGATGTTTCGGCGGCTAGAACGTTTAATTCCCTCCACCGTTCATTGGCGGTTGAATGCCCTGGTCATCGGAAGGACAGTCTACTAAAAATCCGCAACGGTGGATAGCGATCCCACTACGAGTTCTGTGGATCATAAACTCATCGGCGATTGAAACAACTAAATTTTTTCGACGCACTTGTCTCCATTGGCTAACTTTTGGTTTTCACATCTGAACATTTTGTTACTACTTTCTCCGCAGTTGCGGACGGCAAGATACGAAGCCCCCCCGATTATTGTAGTGACCTTTTAAGCTCTGGTTTGTTGTTTCATCGATCCTTGGATTTTATCTTCCGCCGTTGTGGCCGTAGAAAGAACTTTTATCTTCCGCCGTTCCGGCTGCAGAAAGAACAACGTTTCCGATACTTTAGTTGTTTTCTCTTCCGATTCAGACCTTACATGGTAGGGCGTGATGTCCTTTACGTTCCATCGTTGTGGCTCCCAAAGAAACTAATCACCTGAAATGTAAAGCGCGCCACCCACCGATGCGGGCTGGTCTTTTAGTCGCATGACCGTAGTCTTTTATCTTCTGCCGTTGCGGCTGTGCAAAGCACTCATCTGCCGATGTCTATGTCCTTCCGACTTCTGATTGGGAGCTTTCCTGCCCATATTTTAGGTCATATTTTTTCCTACCCCGATTGGCAAAATGGTTGATTTTCAAAAGAGAGCTTAATGATTATTTCCATTTTCGGTTACATGATTTATACGTAATGACAGCCTTTTGTGCATGCCTGTAAAATCGCAGATTTTACAGGCACACATTTAAATTATAGTTTCTTTTTCTCCTGTTATAAATATTTTTTAATAAGATGATGTTGTTTGTTTGAAATAGGTGGGCATGTCATCGCTATCCTACACAGTTTCAGGACGTGTCTAATATCCTAGATTTCGGTTGGAAGACATGGCTGTTCATTAGAGACTAGAATTTCAAACCAGCCATGAATTGGCCAGTCCCTTTAAGGCAGCAAATGTTTCAGGTGTCATAATTAAATGGATCCTCGATTTTGATGATGTTCTCCTCATTTATATTTTGCCAGCAAATGATGAAGTTGTTCCAAAATCGAATGATCTAGATGCTAGATGTCAAATAACAGTTGTTGCATGGACAAATTGACATTTGAAGATAAGAAAGTAGTTACAGAATCGATGATTCAGATTGCAGGTGCACTATTGAAGAAGATGATAATTAAAAGCATTAAGTCCTAGATGTTCGATAGTTAATGGACTTGATGGTTTATTTTTAGCTTTAGTTGCATAGAATGAGGAAAGGCAGTTATTAGTCTTTGTTATAAAAACTCTGAAAAAATTATTGTAAAGGGAGGATGGAGTGACTGAAGTAAAAATACTTGAAATACTATTTTGATGCTAGTTTTGTTCTTGGCTGAAGTTTTATCTTCGGATCTGGGATGTGATTGGAAATCTCCAAGTTGATATCGTGACTGGTAATGTTTTGGATACTCTTTATATTTCAGTATATGACCTTCTATTTTAATAATAATACAGTGTACTTGGTTATGCTTGTGATTATTAATCAGTATTTCACTTTGTCAGCCCAATATTATATTTGAATTAATATGTCGTTGTGACTGAATTTACTAGTGTTTCTACTATAAATTCACGATATAAGGATATATATTTATGTCTGTTAGATATCATTTGTATTTTTATAGTGATTTCATACTGATCATTATCTCTTATTCAAATATCTGATGTTGGTTATTAGTTATTAATTAATTAGACACTTCAGAAAATTTGAAGTAATTGTTTATCTCAGTTTTTCTGATAAGTTATTTTGTAGCAGAATGATTTAGTGTGTATGGCTTAAATATTTCTATTTAGATCCTACCCTTTATCTTTCTGTTCATTTTACATTAATTAATAATTAATATAATATTTAAAATCGCTCTCAGCTGAGATATGATAGACAGGACAGTTAAGATAGTATAGTTATTATTATCATAGTATAGTTAAATTTAACAGTTGTTAAATTTGTGTAATTCTTAGAATAATTTTAAATAATTTTTATATTCAGAAAACTCTTCAAAAATCAAAGACTTTCCTTAAGAAAGAAATTGTAGGATACCTTAGGTAGTTGAAAATAATTTTTTAGGGTCTATTTAGACAGAAATAACATTAGGATAGATTTTTGCTGAATTTTAGTTTCAGCTGGTAGCAGGACCGTAACCTGCGAGATTTTGCTACTCCAAACAAACCGGACGCTGCTTTAAGATGATTGTGTGGGAATAATATCCTTGTTGGCCTAGGTCAGAAAATCAGGCCAACAAATGGCGCTAGAAGGAGGGCCTGTTAATGATTAATGGCAGGGAAAACTAATGATAAATTTTCAATTAGCCAACATCCTCCGAAAACCAGCAGATCACCATTTATAGACACTGTTAGGAGAATCCTTGAACGTGATCATATCACATCTCCACTTACTCCTGAACAAAGCACTCAAAATTTGGAAGAATCACGACATATTCTTACAAGAGCATATGCCAATCAACTTGGTGTGTCTCTAATAGATTATGGTCTTCCTAGGAAACAACAACGTAATCCACAATTGAAAGAAGTTACTCAAGATTTTCAAGAAGCTGATAGCACTCCACGTTATCAAATTAGAAGTCATCAAAGACAAACTACTCAAACAAACACTGCTAGAAGACTTACTGCGGAAGGCGGTTTTGATTAGCCACCTTCTCCTCCTGAATCACCACCTGATAGTCCAAGAGCATCCAATTCAGGAAGTTCTTCAAGTTCTGAAAGAAGTCCAATGGAAGGAAACATACCTATAGGGGGAGGAGGCAATCCTCCACCTAATCCACCTAATCCAAAACTCCCTTGGCTAAGAACAGTTGCTGTAGCTGTCCCTGGTGTACAACATCCTTTGCCTAAACACTCACACAAACTCCTCCCTAAGTTTAATCCAGATGACAAAGAACCTGCAGAAGCGCATGTCGACAAATTCATGTTGGCTGTTCAAACCTTGAACGTTCAGCATGAAGATGTAGTTTGTTGTTTGTTTCCTTTGCAACAAATGACGAGATTTTTAACACAATTTGAGCTGTTTTATCTTTATTTGAAAATCCTTCTAGTAAAGAAATAACTGAAAATGAAGAAGAAGAGGAATAAAAAAATGATGAAGAATCAGAGGAACCTCAACAAGTTAACGGTCATTTCTGGGACAGTCTTGTGAAAGAATATGATAGTAAAAGTCCGCCTACAGGACAACATGACTATAATACTCGTAGTAGAGAATTCATAAACGCTCCTGGAGCTTCTTCAAGTTCTACTACAAATAATAACAACAATAATTCACAACCTAATAAACAAACTCAATCCAGCAAGCAGACTCAATCAACCAAAATTACCCAGCCTACTCGAAATGCTCCAAAATTAGATTTACAATATGATATAATTGAAGATTTAAAGAAGACACGTACAAACATCAGTATGTATGACCTTCTTCAAATCTACCCAATGCCTAATAGTCATGTTATAAATCCTGCCATGAGTTCAATTATTCCTAATGCAAAACAAAATGTTGCTGCAAACAGTTCTAACAATGATTCAACAACAACTGAAAAAGGAAAAGCAATGGCTGACAAAGCCTCGCTTATAGGTAAGAATTCTAAATCAACCATACCTCCATTCTTGCTTACCTTTGATATTTTCAATAGGAATGTTCATAATTGCATGGTAGACTCCGAAGCATCCTCCAATGTCATGCCTTTATCAGTATGCAAGAAGTTGAATGGAAAATATGTCCCATCAAATTCTCAAATAACTCAATTAGACAGGACAAATGTAAAGGTTGTAGGGGAAATGAAAGATGTCTTGGTTAGGATTGCTTGTAACCCTTCGGTTTATCAAATTATAGATATTGTTGTTGCAGATATTCCAGATGCATATGGGATGTTTTTAAGTAGGGATTGGTCTCAACAATTGAATGGATTCTTTGCCACGGACTGGTCAACATTATGGTTACCTAAGAATCGAAAGTCAAATCAGATAAAGATAAATAGAGAAAGATATATGAAACATACTGTCACAGAACTGCATGATCCTAGTGAACCTGTTTTATTTTCAGATTGTATTATGGGGAATTACATGTATGAATTGGGATTTGGAATTTTTAAAGCTGAAAATTCTTCCTTTTCTGAAAATAAACAACAATCTGAAATTAGGAATGTGACATCTATTTCTCCTAACTCTTCATTCAAGGAAACCATTAATGATGTAGATAATCTGAATATTGTGAATATTATAGAAAGCAAAGTGGTTGTGAATAGTTCCATTTGGAATTTATATTTTGATGGTGCGAAATCCAAAGAGGGGGCAGGAGCTGGTTGCCTGTTGGTGGACCCTCAGAGAAATAAAACATGTATAGCTTGTAGGATGGAATTTAATTGTACAAATAATACCGTGGAATATGAAGCTTTAATACAAGGTTTGAAAAAAGCAATTGATTTGGACATCAAAGAGTTAATTGCATACGGTGATTCCGAAATCATCATCAGACAGGTTCGTAACTCCATTCACTGCCTATCTGAACATTTACAGAGTTATCAACGAGAGGTATGGAACCTTATCTCACATTTTGATGCATTTAATATAATTTCTGTTCCTAGAAGTCAAAATCAAGAAGCAGATTTGTTGGCAAATGTAGCATCAAAGTTAATTCCGTCAAAAAATCTTACACCAGATTTCTTTTCTGTTGAATTGATTTTTAGGCCTTCCATATCAGATAATATTTTCAATTGGTGTGTATTTGACAATGATTTGTAGGTGCTGAATTTTCTGATGAACGTGGATACCTTTAAATATTCATCCATAGATGAGGTCACTCACGATGAAAATCTACGGGATTTTTCGGTAATAAATTATTTTTGTTCAGTTGAAAAAGCTTTTGAAAAGGTAAAACCAATCCCTAATTCAGTACTAAGATTAGAAAAGTTCTTTGATCTACAGGATAAATTTATATCTGTCCCTAATTGTAAAACTAATAGCTCTCGAATGAGGTATGAAACCATAAATCTAGGGACAGAACTAAATCCTCAAACTATAAATCTAGGAGTAGATTGCAACCCCGCGGAAAAAATAGTATTTTTAAAACTATTTAAGGAATTTAAGGATGTCTTTGCTTGGACATATGATGACTTGAAAACCTTCAACACACAAGTCATGCAACACATAATTCCATTTAAACAGGAGTCGAAACCTTTTCAACAAAAGCTAAGGAAATATCACCCGTCACTAGAACCGACAATTAAGAAGGAGCTAAATAAATTGTTAGCTGCCAAGATTAATTTTCCCATCAGACATACTCAATGGGTAGCAAACTTAGTTCCAGTTAGGAAGAAAAACGGGGATATTAGATTATGTGTAGATTTTAGAAATTTGAATAAGTCTTCTGAAAAGGATAATTACCCAGTTCCTCCCATGGAACAAATTCTTCAAAATGTGTCTGGATCTGAGATACTATCACTCCTTGATGGTTTCTCAGGGTACAACCAAATATTAATCTCTCCAGATGATCAATTGAAAACTTCTTTTAGAACTCCATGGGGAACGTATGCCTACCGCAAGATGCCCTTTGGGTTAATCAATGCTGGAGCAACTTTTCAACGGGCAATGGATATTGCTTTTAGAGGCTTAATTAACCATTTAGTCGTTGTCTATTTGGATGACATTACTGTATATTTTAAACATCGACCTGATCATATTAATCACCTTAGAAAGGTATTTGAACGATGTAGAAAGTTTGGAATATCCTTAAATTCTAAAAAAACAATATTTTCTGTTTCAGATGGTATCTTATTAGGTTGCGTGGTTTCAAAGCATGGAATGATGATTGATCCTGAAAGAAACCAAGACATTTCAAAGATAACTTATCCTTCTAGCAAGAAAGCAATGCAATCATTTCTCAGTAAGACAAATTTTGTTAGGAGATTCATTCCCAGTTTCTCCGAAATCATTCGTCCATTGCAGAAAATGATTAAGAAAGATGCTATTTTTAATTGGGGACAAACTGAAAAAGAGTCATTTTAGAAAATTTTAGAAGCCATTTCAGAAGCTCCTAGCCTTCTAAGCCCAGATTTTAACAAGGATTTCATATTGTATACTTTTGCTTATGATATTTCATATGCAGCAGTTTTAACCCAACTAAATCAGCAAAATAATGAAGTACCAATCTCCTTCATGAGTTCAAATTTCAAAGGTGCTGAACTTAACTATCATGAAGTTGACAAACAAGCTTTTGATGTTTTCAAAGCTGTTAAACATTTTCATCCGTATTTATTGAAATCTAAAATGAAAATAATCGTCCCTTATTCCTCAGTCAGAAACTTGTTAGTGCAAAAGGACTTAGGTGAGAAAATAACACCTTGGATGACAACCCTTCAAGAGTATGACTTAGAAATCAAACCCTCAACAATAGTCAAAGGTCGAGGACTATGTAAATTAGCTGCTGAAGCTGCTCATCTACCTAATGATAAAGCTGAAACCATCATTGATGAAGTTTTACTTACCAGAGAAATTTATTTTTATCCTCCACCACAAGATTCCTGGTATACAAACATAAGAATACTTTTGGAAATAGGAACTGCTCCTGGTTACCTAGAACCAAAAAAGAAAAGAGCACTTAGATTGAAATCTGCTCCTTATTTATTAATTGATAATGTTCTCTTTCGGAGAAATTCAGACGGAGTATTGCTTCGATGTCTAGACAAAGATGAACCAGAAGTAATTCTGAAAGAGTTACATTCTGGACCAGCAGGAGGTCATTTTGGTGGAGAAACTACTGCACATAAAATTCTTAGGGCTGGTTATTATTGGCCTACCTTGTTTCGAGATTCCTATACTTTTGTTAGAAAATGGCAGGAATGTCAACTTGCTGTGGAAAGGGTTAAAAAACCTGCTTTTCCTTTACAACCTGTTTCAGTTGAAAGACCCTTTCAGCAATGGGGTATTGATATAGTAGGGCCAATAAATCCTCCCTCATCTAAGCAACATAAATATATATTAACAGCAACTGATTATTTTACTCGTTGGGAAGAAGTTGCACCATTAAGGGTTGTAAATACCAATCAGGTTATATTATTTTTAGAATTCTTTATCATAACAAGATTTGGTATTCCAGATTCCCTTGTATTTTATAATGCTTCATATTTTTCATCAGTTGATTTAACCCAATTTGCCTTAGAAAAGGGGATAAGAATCAGGTATTCAGCTAACTATCATCCTCATGGAAATGGTTTAGCTGAATCAACAAACAAAAATTTATTGAAAATTCTCAAAAGAACTATTTCAGTTCACCATTGAGATTGGCATACAGAATTAGTCAATGCCCTTTGGTCAGACAGAGTAACTCCTAAGGCTGCAATAGGTAACTCACCATTCTTCTTAGTATACGGAACTGAAGCTATTTTACCACCAAATTTATTTTTACCTTCATTATAGTTAGCTCAGTCTGTCCAATATGAAGAGTGTCCAACAATGGAAAAGAGAATTAACACTTTGATAAAGCTTGAGGAAGAAAGAGAAAAGTCAAAACAACACTTTACAAAACATCAACAAATTATGAAGTCTTGGTTTGACCAATCATTTAGTTCCAATCGAGAATTTCAGGTGGGAGACTTAGTTTTAAAGTGGGATAAAGTTCATGAGGACAAAGGTGATCACACTAAGTTTCAGAAGCTTTGGTTAGGTCCCTTTGTTATTTCTGAGAAAATAGGTCCAAGTACCTTTCGATTGCAAACACTTGAAGGTCAGTCCGAAACATTCCCAGTGAATGGACTGATTCTGAAAAAATATTTCTATTAATATTATCTGTCTTAAAATGTATATAATTTGTTTTCTGTTTGTAAATAAATTTATATTTTTATACATAAACTGGGTTATAGTACAGAAAATTAAGGATGATGAGAAATTCATAAAACTTTTGTAACTTTCAAACATCATTCTGTTATTTTCGGCTAGTTTTAATTCTGTTATTCAAATAGTTTAGACTGCCGAATTTTTGTATATAATTAGTCAGTAATCTTTAGTTAGCAGCTGAAGAAATAAATGTAAATAAATAAATATTCAAGTTAAAAAGTCAGTTTGCTCATGAGCCTAAAAAATTATGATACTAGACTGAAATATTTTAAAAATTTGTTCAGGATGATCAAGGATTCTTAAATCTATAAAATACCTATTATTGTTTTATTTGTAAGTGTTACTCAGATTATTCCTCACCTTTTTATTTTCTTTATATAAAATGGAGATAGCTTATTAATGTCTTTTTCAAAGCTTGTACTTTTGAAAAACTCTTACAGATCTCTACCATTAGTTTTCAAAAGTGTTTACAATCTGAATTTTTTTTAGAATTTGTTCCAGTCAATAAAATGCTAAAGTGAGAGACGGAAGGTATTAGTAATAAGCTGGTATGATCAGAATCACAAATATCACTAGTATGACATTATTAGGAAACTAGTAATGGCTTTTGGTTTAAAAACCAAAAGATAAGGGGTCTCATCACGAGCCAGCTGATTCATTTTCTGGTGATATTAATGACTGACATTACCATTTGGTCACCATGCTGGGTAATGATGTCTCATTTTATAAAATTTAAAAGATAAAAATGAATAAAGAAAATATAAATTATGACTGAAGAATAGGAGGTCTCATCACGAGCCGACCTAATCATGATCATCAATGTTGTCTGGAATAACTTCATTTCTGATCACCAGGATGATGACTTTTGATTTAAAAATTAAAAGACAAGAGGTCTCATCACGAGCCGGCTTGTTTATTTCAGACAACTCTCGTGAATGATACTATCACATTGGGACACCATACCTAGATAGTAGTCTTCAGTCAGAATTATTGTTTAAAGAAAAGAAAAAGCAAACAAAAATAAAATTATTATGTGTATGGAACAGATTCTGGAAAGTTTTCAGAAAAGTAGATTTCTATATGTTGACGGTGCAGGTTATTATTACTATGAAGTACTTTGTTTCGATCAAGATATTTTTAAGTTTATCCCTAACTAGATCTATGTTTCAAAAGATGGAATATTTCTGAGTTATACTTATGAATATGAATAAAATAATGGTTTTTATTTAGATAAAGAATTTTTGATTGTTTTTAATAAGTTTTAAGATTTTGTTTATATCATTGTAAGTTGTATGAGCAGAGATAACTGGTTCACCCAGGTCGTCGCCATATGTTGGCAGTCAGCAACAACCCCTTCATTTTTCATTAATATTAAGGGAGATCAGCTCTCTTTTATGATTTACTTATTAAAAATTATAAAAGAATGCCTTCAGAATCTTCGATTCTGAAAGTACTCTCAATTATAGAAAAGTTCAGTGACATATTAGAAGCTGATGAAACCATTTTTCATAAACTTGATAATTAGCAGCTGTCAGTTCTATAAATTTTTATATAATCAATTCATCAATCTATATGATTATATATATAATTTAAGAAATTTAAAGAGATAGTATGCTAATTGGGGTTTAACGAAAACACATTTTGAATTTGTTTGAAGCTGGTTATTGATAAGATATTTTAAGTTCTGAAAATCCTAGAGATAAAGATGAATTATTAAATTAAAACTCTTATTAAACCTAAAGGTTCATATCCCATTTGTAACTTAATATCTTATCATTATTTTGTGAAATTGTATATATATATTTAGTGAAAAGCAAATAAATGAGTATCATTTGAAATTTTCATATGTATAGTTTTATCAAAATTTATAATGTTTCGGCGGCTAGAACGTCTAATTCCCTCCACCGTTCATCGGCGGTCGAATGCCCTGGTCATCGGAAGGACAGTCTACTAAACATCCGCAACGACGGATAGCGATCCCACTACGAGTTCTGCGGAACATAAACTCATCGGCAATTGAAACAACTAAATTTTTTCGATGCACTTGTCTCCATTGGCTAACTTTTAGTTTTCACATTGGAAAATTTCGTTACTACTTTCTTCGCAGTTGCGGATGGCAAGCTACGAAGCCCCCCCGATTATTGTATTGACCTTTTAAGATCTGCTTTGTTGTTTCATCTATCATTGGATTTTATCTTCCACCGTTGCGGCCGCAGAAAGAACTTTTATCTTCCACCGTTGCGGCCGCAGAAAGAACTTTTATCTTCCGCCGTTGCGGCCGCAGAAAGAACAACCTTTCCGATACTTTAGTTGTTTTCTCTTCTGATTCAGACCTTACATGGCAGGGCATGATGTCCTTTACGTTCCGTCGTTGTGGCTCCCGAAGCAACTAATCACCCGAAATGTAAAGCGTGCCGCCCACCGATGCGGGATGGTATTTTAGTCGCATGACCGTAGTCTTTTATCTTCCGTCGTTGCGGCTGTGCAAAGCACTCGTCTGCCGATGTCTATGTCCTTCCAACTTCCGATTGGGAGCTTTCCCGCCCATATTTTAGGTCATATTTTTTTTGACCATGATCGAAAAAATGGTTGATTTGCAAAAGAGAGCTTAATGATTATTTCCATTTTCAGTTACATGATTTACAGGTAATGACAGCCTTTAGTGCATGCCTGTAAAATCACAGATTTTACAGGCACACATTTAAATTATAGTTTCTTTTTATCCTATTATAAATAGTTTTTAATAAGATGTTGTTGTTTGTTTGAAACAGGTGGGCATGTCATCGCTATCCTGCACAGTTTCAGGACGTGTCTAATATCCTGGATTTCGGTTGGAAGACGTGGTTGTTCATTAGAGATTGGAATTTCGAACCAGCCATGAATTGGCCAGTCCCTTTAAGCCAACAAATGTTTCAGGTGTCATAATTAAATGGATCCTTGATTTTGATGATGTTCTCCTCATTTATATTTTGCCAGCAAATGATGAAGTTGTTCTAAAATCGAATGATCTAGATGCTAGATGTCAAATAATAGTTGTTGCATGGACAAATTGACATTTGAAGATAAGAAAGCAGTTATAGAATCGATGATTCAGATGGAAGGTGCACTATTGAAGAAGATGATAATTAAAAGCATTAAGTCCTAGATGTTCGATAGTTAATGGACTTGATGGTTTATTTTTAGCTTTAGTTGCATAGAATGAGGAAAGGCAGTTATTAGCCTTTGTTATAAAAACTCTGAAAAACTTATTGTAAAGGGAGGATGGAGTGGCTGAAGTAAAAATACTTGAAGTACTATTTTGATGCTAGTTTTGTTCTTGGCTGAAGTTTTATCTTCGGATCTGGGATGTGACTGGAAATCTCCAAGTTGATATTGTGACTGGTATTGTTTTGGATACTCTTTATATTTCAGTATATGACCTTCTATTTTAATAATAATACAGTGTACTTGGTTATGCTTGTGATTATTAATCAGTATTTCACTTTGTCATCCCAATATTATATTTGAATTAATATGTCGTTGTGACTGAATTTACTAGTGTTTCTACTGTAAATTCATGATATAAGGATATATATTTATGTTTGTTAGATATCATTTGTATTTTTACAGTGATTTCATACTGATCAT